>VYXB01001646.1:58955-133616 GCA_013397135.1 Pachyramphus minor
AGTCCGGGTGGCGCGCGGCAGGAGCGGGAGCGCGTTTGGTGCCCTTGTGCTGCCGGGGTGGGGTTGGGGGTGGGTACTGGGGCCGGACCTGCCGCGGCGTCGTTCATCCGCGGGGGTCTGCAAGGGAGGTCTCGGGTGCGGCCGCCGCCGTGCTCGCCGCGGTGGGATCGGGAGCGCTACCGCAGCAGGAGTCCCTCTAGGGGGGATGGGACCCGCCCGGGGTCAGCGATGCCCGTAACCACATTCTTGGAAATCAGCGTGGCGTGCCGCGCGTTTTCTTCCTGACCCGAAACAGTATCAGTGCTCGTCTCGCTCCTGGGAGTAACAGGGGACCGCATTGTGGGCTCGGACTCTCTGCTTCGCACTCTAATTTAGGGTGGCTTAATTTAGAATAAATATTTCTTTGTGACTTACTACCCCATTACACAGTATCCTCGATTTTCTAAAATAGCCAGTCTGTGGTGGTTAAATCTGGAGACATCGCTGTATCCTTCCAGTACCGACAGTGGAGCTCTCGAGCCTGTGACACACAGAGCGAGCATGCGGGGGGTCCATGGAGACTTCAGTGGTCTCCTGTCACTAGTGTACAGACTAAGGGCCCTGTGCAGTATTCTGAAGTAATAAGCAAAAAGTTTATTATGCTTGATCTAAAGATAATAGTACCTTATTATATATTAATAAACTGGATAGAAAAGGCTCTGGGGGCAAGGTCTGTGGTCATTTTGGGAATACTTGAATCTTTGTTATACTGGAATGACAGGTGAAATGCATTCGTGAATTGCATTTATAGTCTAGTTAAACTGCTCAATTTACCTTTATTACTTTATGCACAAACCTAGTTTTCTTTACCTATATGGGATAATTTTCTGAATTTTTTTTTTATTTTTTTTTTTAAGTAGGAGCCTATCTTTTGAGGGGGGGAATATGTCCTTGGTGAAGCCCTTTGTCATCCTCTGCAGTATAGGAATTATTTCAGAGGAAGAAGTTTCACTTCTCTGCAGTGGAAAACAGAATTAAAAGTTATCGCACTGTGTCTAACACTGTGGTTATGACTCTGACTCATCTATACAGGAATTTTATTTCCTGAATGTAAGCTGTCTGTATTCACATTAAAATTTTCAAAAGGATGAAGTACCATACCTTAAGCATGCATCTGAAATCTGACAAACAGAGGCAAGGCAATTGTCTTGCTGTTTAATTATTAGTTTTCTACTGGTGATTTACAGGTTCCTCCCATTTGCTGTGCAGGACTGTGAAATGGTAGCCCAAATTTTAAGTGAAGTTAAACTCCTTGATGAACTGTGGTTCTTTGAATGTATTTCAAAGTAGCTGACTGTTACAATCTAAAGACATCATTTGTCTGCTGCTCAGTTCGATTTGCTTGGAGTATACCCATAGAATTAGTTTTATTTGCAGTCATGTATGATTTGAGCATTTACTAAGTGATCATAGTCTTAAATTCTTTGCAACACAATAGTCTATTTCCGGCTCTCAGAATGTGTAGAAAAGTATCTGGAAGTTAAGAATGTAATTCATTTATATAATAACTGTAAAGAATATAATTCCTGTAAATGGAAAAATCTTCTAAGGCCTGTTCAGGAATACTGAACTGCACTATGGAGGTTTGATGCATAGTAAATAAGATCTAATTATTTATTAAATTAGTAGATTTAAACTGACCTCCTCATGAGGCTGTTTCTGCTAGGTGTAGGTTACTCAGCATTCATCTAGTTGCACAGACAGAATTACTTAAGGGATGATAAGAGAACTAGAGAACCAGAAATTTTTAGGTGTTTGTGTGTTTTTTTAAAAGTATATGGAGTTCCAGAAAGTATATTAACAGCTCTTAAGCTTTTAAAGTCCAATTGGAAGTCTGAAACGCTTAAATATTAAAAGGGGTGGCTCTGTCTCAGGTACTTACGTTAAATAGAAAGTCAAAGCAGAAAAAGGAAATTACATCACCTTGTCAAATAAGGAACAGCTAGCTGGAGTGGATGACTTGTAGTGCAAAAATGTGCCCCTCCTCCTGAGAATTGCTTCTGAGATTTGTTAAAGATAATGTGGTGGCAAGGTGAGCAAAAATAGGTTGTGGATTTAAGGTAGACACATTTCTTCCCCTCCCAAAAGGGGTAAGTAGGTCTTACTTTTTTTTTCTTTCTCTCCCATTTCTTATAAGATGTATCTCAGCTTCTCTTGAAGAGTGTTGCCTTTTTAAAATCTGTCCAAAAGTTATACAGTTGTTCAGAAATCTGTACAGCAAATTGCTGTATTCCGTCCCCAGGTAGTAAAACATTTTAGAGTGTGCTTTGCTCGACTGTGCATACTGGGAAGGTTTTCTTCATTATGAACTTGATTTGCCTCAAATATTTGGTTGCATTGGGACTGGGAGAGCAGGGAACAGAGTAACCAGGATCTGTGCATGATCAGTGATAGATGTTGAGTGAGAATATATGCAAATGCTTCTTAGTTTCTAAGCAGAGGATTACTGTTGTTATAACAAAAGTGCATATTGATATGTATCCATATGAAATGCATATTTGGGATATTTTCTGTAACCACAACAATTTTTCCATATACTCCCATATACATTGTAGATATCACTATGTAGCTACCCTACTGTTTATGGATACATTTGACCATTTTCAGCTTACACATAGCCATCCTGTTATTCATCACTCACCAGTTCAACTTTGAAAGTGTATTTGGCCTTGTAAAAAAAAAATTAATCTCCAATGCTTAGTGTCATTCATATTTGTTAATGCAAACAGACCTGAACAATTAAAAAGTATCTCCTTTGCGCTGTTGCCTTACAATGAATGGTGTTGGTAGCTTCCTAATGCATCAACAAATCTTTGAATTGCCTTGGCTTGTATCTGTCCTGTAGAAATAACTAGCTATAGTTTTAGTGCAAACTCCATTTCTTCAAAAGTGCCTCAATCTTCCTAAGTGCCATAATCAATGCATAACTAGGCCAGACAAGCAGAGTAACTGGAAACCCGTTCTGTGCAAACAAGCAGCACCTGAGTGTGAGATCAAGAATGCTTCATTACTGCAGAGTGTCCATTTTCTTTAGCAAATACAATCTGAGGTTATTTATGATGAAGTTTAGATCCTCAAATTTTTAAGGAGGCAGGATTGGGACAGCAGTTCCACTGAGAACTGTTGATGTTTATATTTTCATGACTGACTTTTGTAAATTTTACTGTTTTTTAAAGCCAATTACTAGGATATAATACATACTACTGGGCTTTAGTAGGAGTCTGCTGTCTAAAATACAGAGTTTGTACTCCTCAATTACATGTTCTCCCTCTTAAGATATTATGTCTTCAAACAAGCTTATGCATGTTTTAAAATATTAGCACCAACTCTCTTAGACTCCACTGAAAAAGTAAGTAGGTGGTTTAGTGAAAGAACACTACCTCTCTTGATAGTCCTAGCTTAAGGCACTCAGGATAGTTTCATAACTCTGAAATGTCAAGGCAAATCACCCTCTGTGAATTCACAAAGAGGTTATTTTTAGAATGAAGCAAGTTTTATGGCTGCAAAAATTGTCTGTATTTTTAAAAAATAAAGACTGATTGAAACAAGTGAAAATTAGCTTTTCCTAGAGTATGTAAATATATAAGTTATTTTAGATGTTAACATTAGCATTCCAGAGGGATATCAGAGAGGTGATTGTGCAACTCTCGATCTTGAGAGCTGAGATTTAGACAGCATTTGGGAAGCTGACACAGTAATTACCTGCAGTTTTGGCATGGGAGCTGGTGGAGGTTGGGCTTCCTAACAAGCCCTGCGAGGGTTGTATGTTAACACAGCACATTACACGTGCTCTCAAACTATAGCAGTTGTTCCCCCTGTCTGATTTTTTATATTTTAATCAACATCTTGCTCATGGCCTTGTCAGGTCTTGCACATGTGCTGAAGCGGAGTACTATCATTTGCTGACTGATCAGTGTTTTGTACCAGTGATTTTTTTTTACTTGTAACTTGCATTTGACTTAAGAAATACTGAAATGGAAAGTAGGCATTAACCTTCAGTAATTCATTCTACTTTATTTCTTTTGCAGATTTGTTGCTATGGGTTAGGATCTGAGGATAAAAAATCATTGCTCAATACAGTGTGAGCTGATAAGATGTATGTTTTATTTGCAAATTACATCAGCATGTTAAGAAGTAATTTTAGAATTGGTACTATATGTGTACTCTGCTGCTTAAGTCATTTTGACAAATGGATACCTCTGCTCCCCCATAAACAATGGTTCTGCTTGTACTTACTATGTTATTGCTTCCTGGGGCTGTATGTTTAGATTTAGTTTTGTGATGAAAATCTGCAGTTCCTATTACTGGGAAGGGTACAGTTAAACTGCGTTATGCAAAAATTTCCAGCGTTAAACTAGCTTTTTAAGGAGGTTGTCTGAAAGGAAGAACATGGTCTTCACTGAAATCAGGAGGGCTGAATGAAGTAGGACTGTGCTGCAGCAGACAGAGCACTGGTTCATCCCCTGTTCACTTTTATGAAAGCCTCCTGTCTAGAGTTATTCTGAAATGCCTGACTAAAATATATGGGGTATCTGGCAGTGAATTAAAAAGTCCCACTTCTGTTGACACAATGGTGATCACTGAAAGTCGTGATCACTGAAAGTCATGATCAAGAAAACCATCAGACTCTTAAAGTGAATGTGATTAGGTCTCGCACGTCATGAACATACATACAGTCGAAAGCTATTTTTCATACACTCGTTTCTTAGGATGATCAATACTTGATCCAATTCAAATTCAGAAAAGCACAGCAGAGTTGGTCTTTCTCAAACAGTTATTTGTAAATGGCAAATAGTGGTGCTGGACTGCAAACTAATCCTGGGGCACCTGATTATAATCCTGTTTAGGATTCTGCCCATCCCTCGTGCTGCAAGTAGATATAATGGATCTTTCCTCCTAAAGGAAAAGGAAGGTTACACATCTGCATAGAAAGCCGAGTTTAGAACAGATTTACCATAAGCATAAGCTATTAGTTGTTTCTGTACCCACTGCAGTACCATACTGTGAAGGGGTTTTCTTGACAGGTATGCTGGTATGCAGGTATCACTGATGGAGCTTGCCCTCAGCTGTTGGTTGACTTTCTTTAGTTGGAATTCTTTTCGGGGAGGGGTGTGGGGAAGTTCACATTAGTGTTATATGGTCATATTATTGATTTTCAAGGGAGATAGAAATTAAACTGGTTTCGGTGGGGTCTGGTTTGGTAGGGTTTTTGTGTGTGTGTGTGTTTTAAACATCCATATAGCACCATATTGCACTTGCTGAAATCAGGCTATTTGTGTAGATGAAGCACAGACCCAGAGAACATCTTAGCTTATAGTTTTGGACTTAATTTTTCCTGCCTTTGTGATGCTGACTAATTTTACACTGCCCCTTCCCCTCCCCAATAATCCTTTCTGAATTTCCTAAGCAAAGCCCTGTGAGTCAATTTGTTCCTTAGATTCTGATTACTTACTCAATATATAGTAACTGCCAACACATTTTTTCTGTTGTAAATGGGCCAGATAAAAGCATTGTTCACACATTCAAAATAGATCTGAATGCAGCAGTACAGTTTCATCTGAGATTATTTCAATCACTAGATTTCCAATTTGTTTGAAATAGCTAGAAGACTTGAGGCTGTTTTAAAGTATCTTAAGGCTTACTGCTTTATATAAAAGAAGTTTTAGAATTAGTTCAAGTAGTCAGTAATTCTGTTTATTGGAGCAAAGGCTATGGAAGGTAATACTTAACAACAGACTAGATTGTTACATGTTGGCTACCCTGGAAACTATAAACTTTTAGCAAAAAGATAAAACTAAAGATAGATAGCAACTAGAAAATTAAATAGATTGTTCTAGATAACTTTTTAAAAACCTTTTTTGTATAAATAAGTAGTAGTTTATGTACAAGAATTGAAGTGTTGTTGATGCACAGTTGCCATATATCAATAGCTTTACTGAACATTTTTTTTCTATAGAGTTTAATTCTGTAAGAGAACTTACCTACTTGCAGACAGACTCAAAGCAAGAAGTTTGGTCAGGTTTTTCTGTTGGCAAGTATTAGGACAGAAGGCCTTTCTACCAAGCTGTTTAATTATTGAATATCAAAATTTCAGATGAGACATGAAATCATCAGGTTTCCATTTCTGATATTTATGTCTTCTCTGTTGAAGGGAATGAAAACCGCAGGAAACCTGTCAAGTACTGAATATCTAAGGTTGTGAGACATCACTGGAGAACACTGCACAATGTCAACTGCAGGAGTTGCTGCTCAGGAGATGAGAGTCCCATTAAAAACCGGATTTCTTCACACTGGTCAAGGCATGGGGAGTCTTAAAACCTGCTGGGGTAGCCACAGTGGATTTGAAAAGTGAGTGAGGCTAAAATTTTATCTTTGCATCTTCAAGTATATGAAATGAATATTATGAATACTTGTATTTAGTAACAGACCTATGGTTTGTTTACAGTGAAGGCTTTTTTTTTTTTTTTTAGTACTTTCTTTAATGTGGAGCCTATAGCAGTGGCATATAATTTAGGTCCAGCAACAGAGCAGCATTTGCCATCCATTGGTGAGTATAAAAGACTTACACACGAGTGTTTACAAGTGCAGTGGATTTGTCTGTGAACCCCTCTGGGCCCAACACAGACCTGTCCCTGGCTGCGCCGGGCGCCCTCCGGTGCCATAACAGAGCATTTCAAGAAAATGCTCCTATTCAAGTCCAACAAAAAAACCCACTTTTAAATAACATGATGAAGTTCAAACAAACAAAAACACTCTGACGCACCTTTTCCTTGTACTTATGATGCCTCCAAGTTGCCATTACATTTCTGACAGAAAAACCATTTACTAAAATAGCACTTGTTCTGTTGTAGTGCTGCGCTGAGATCTTTGTAGCTGTAGCTCTCTCTTGCTTATGCATGGGGTCTCTTGAACTACCTCATTTAACTGGAGCACTGTCCTGAAACAATAAAGTAATCTGCTTCTATCTTAACGCACAAATTCATGACCAGAAGAGATCTGTAATACCTACATTTCACTACTGTAGTTATTAAACAGGCACTACTTATGTTGTGTTAGAAGGAATTAAATATGCAGTGGTAAAGTCATGTGCTAGAGTGTTACTTGGAAAAGTATCTCTAAGAATTTTTCACCTTTTTAGGGCACTCTTCCAGCCAGGCTTCCATGAATGACCACATTGCTGAAAGTTGCATCCAAGTCCCATCTCAGAAATCCAGTCCACTTTCTGTAAGTCCCAAAAATGAACAGACAATTTCAAGATATGAAGACCATCTCATTCCTGGCTTTAGTAAACTGTCATTAACCATGAGCTGTGTTTCTGAAGAAACACCTCCTCACATGGCAATAAAAAATGGACCAATTCAATTTCTCTCTGCATCTTCCAATGATCGTAGCTCCAGGCCACTACCCCCTCTGCCTATTTCTGAAGACCTTACTTCAGATGAGGTTGACAAAGAAGTGGAATTCCTGACTAGCTCAGATACTGACTTTTTGTTAGAAGATTATGAACTTCCTCCTTTTAAAGCCAGTGCTCCAAGTCGGCGGAGCTTTAGGGGCTGTGGACAAATCAACTATGCATACTTTGATACTCCAACAGGACCAAAACCAGAAGATTCCAACCCTGCACAAAGCCTAAATGTATACATATCCAGTATTTACCCTCCTCCACAGCAGCTGCATCGACGCTTGCGAAGGTCCCATTCTGGGCCAGCTGGATCTCTTAATAAACCAATAGTAAGACTATCTGGACACTTAAACAGGTCTTCTCCGACCTCTGATGAAGATAAACCAGAGATTCCACCGAGGGTTCCCATTCCTCCAAGGGCACTCAAACCGGACTACAGAAGGTGGTCAGCAGAAGTTGCTTCTAGTGCGTACAGCGATGAAGACAGGCCTCCGAAAGTACCCCCAAGAGAACCTCTGTCACGCAGCAGTTCCCGTACCCCGAGTCCCAAAAGCCTTCCATCATACCTCAATGGGGTTATGCCCCCCACCCAGAGTTTTGCACCTGATCCTAAGTATGTCAGCAGCAAAGCTCTACAAAGACAAAATAGTGAAGGATCTTCAAACAGGGTCCCTTGCATTCTTCCAATTATTGAAAATGGTAAGAAGGCCAGTTCAACACACTACTATCTGCTACCTGAAAGGCCTCCATATTTGGACAAGTATGAGAAATTCTTCAGAGAAGCAGAAGAAAGGAGCTCTAACACTGAGGTTCAGTCCTGGTCTGGTGACTGCACAGCCACCTCAGCCCCAACAAAACTGGACTCAAAACCCAGAATGGACATAGGTGGTCACCTGAAACGAAAACACCTGTCTTATGTGGTTTCCCCGTAGTTTCTGGGAGCACAGTCAGTCCCAGCTCAGTTGTTCAGGATGGAGTTGAACTTTATCATGTTACAAAGTTCTTATGGTTCTCAGATAATGAAGTAGGAGCAGTTTGACCTCTGAGAACTGGAGAGTGGATGGTAAAGTCCTCTTATGCTGCATATATTCGATATGTTTCTTAAGACTCTTTTTGTTTGTCTAGGTATGTAAGCTGAAAACCTACAAAGTTCCCATACAAAGAAACATGGAGGGATAGTAGTCACAGCTGGCCAGTTGTATGGTACCTAGATGAACATATTTGGTAGTCACATTATCAAAAAAAAAAAAAAATTAAAATCAAGCTTTGCTGATGAGTAACTTACAGAGCAGACAACAGACCAAGTAATGCAGTAGTTTTTGTATTGGGTATTTTCCAAAATTTCTTTTACACAGTAACTGTACTGAGAACAGACTGTTCTCTTTGAGTAGGCTATGTCAGCCTGATAAGAAGGTAACTGCAAGATTTGATACCCACTTCAAGACTTGGCAGGCATATTGGAAGCACATTTTGAAAGTTTAATCTATTTTACAAATTAATTTGATGCCAATAGACTTTTAAAGGGAGTTGGTTTTGTGGATTCACTTGCTAGACACACTTGGCTCAGTTTTGCAGTTTTTCCTGGAAGAGACTTGGACCAGCTATTGCTAAGCCTCTGCTGCTGCTCTTTTCCTGCTGGATCACGTGTGAGTGTCCTGAGCAGCCACACGGTTGCTGTCAGGTAGGCAGTAACAACTATGTGCTCCCTAGAGTCTGAAATTCTTACTGTATTAAATACAGAAACACAGCACAAGCTGGCCTTGTGTTTTGGTTTCTGTTCAGTGTTTTAGGGGAGGAGTGAACAGTGTCAGTCCCGTCTCTTGCTGCTTGGATGCTGCTTCTTGCTGTTTAATTTTTCTTCACTGTGCCTCAGCTATCCACTGAAGTTCACTGAGGTGCCACATTAGCAGTTTCTCATGCTCATTTTGGTTACATTTATCCTCTTACAGAAAAGCACAAGAGAAAGGGTGCTCATTAATGGGGGTACAGAAGATGAATGTGTTCCTCCTGACAGAAGTAAACAAGCTGTTTACAGTTTAAACTGCTGAATGAGATGTTTGAGCTATTTTAAAGCTTACTTTTTATTTGTTTTAATACAAACTAAATGAAGGTAAAATACATGCTATAGAAATGCACTGATATTTCTGCATCATGTACAGTATTGAATAAAAAATAATTCACTTTGTATTTTGAATATTGTCGTGTCTTGAGTTTAATAAAGTTATAAAATACTTATTTATGATACATTTTGGATTTTTGCTTTATTGAATAGTGTATGCAATTGTGTATTTGAGTTCTGCATTTACTGCAAAGTTCAAAGTCAATAACGTTAAATATACAACAAATGTTGAATTCATCTTGCATTTAATTAGAATTAAGATCTCTGCAGAAGTGTTCCATAACTCACAATGCACACTGTTAATTTTAATGCCTCGTTACTACCTGGTAGCATGTTGTCTATAGTTTTGTGCTGGCAATAAAACATTCTGTGAGATTAAGTTATCTGGCCTAACATGAATGACTTTGGTTTTTTTTCTAGAGTCACTCATAGCATGTTAGCCACCACCATACAGAAAAGAGAGGCAAGGAGTGTTCCTGTCTTCAATTTCTCACCTGGTAAAAAAATAACTAAATTGTACATTAAGGGTCAGTGAAGATGAAGTCATTATATTCTGAAGATGAAAAAACTTTGAGTATAGATAGCATGGTTAGAAGGGGAAAGCAAGCGTATTTCACTGTAGTATGCAAGCCATGGATACGGTTACTGAAGATAAAAAGCATCACACACCTTTGATCTTCAAGCTGTGTATGTAGGTAAATGCTTGCCTTGATCTGGCAGTGTGAACATTTCTGTCAGAGGGCTTATTTCAGTATAAAGCAGGTTACCATTTTTGGAATTATACTAGATGGGAAAAATGTCAGATGCAGTTTTTCAGTAATGGCTAATCACTTAGCTTTTATAGCTGGGAAGATTGCTAAGCTTCATTTATGAAGGTGCTTAAACACTTACTGTTGTGCTGCAGCACTGCTAAGAACATGCGGATTGGCCTTCAAAACATAAACAAACTACCTAATCCTGTGCAAGGCTGTCAATTGGAATACTCAGCCTACTGAAAGTTCTGCTTTCCATCCAGCCCCCAGATTTTTCTAAGGTGGAAGAAGTAAAATTTGTACTTGTAGCCTTCCCCTTAAATATGAGCAGTTTTAACCCTAGGACTGTTAAATACCGTACCTTCTCAGTTACACCATCACTGCTACAGCAAACAGATCAACACTGCTGCACCTATTTTGTTGTAGACTGTGAGAATTAGCACAGACTCGGTAGTTGTCATTCCAGTAGAACTCAGTCTAAACCCAAGCAGCTGCCCTGTAAATCTCTTCTAGCTTTTGCCTGTGGGTCCCACTCCATTCCTGGTACTTGAACCCACCCCTTTTAGCCAAAACACCTGGTATAAAATGGGGTATTTGTTAAAGTTTCTCCAGCCTTGCATGCTAGCATGTTTTTTCATTTCTGTTAGCAGTTGAGGTTCCCTAAGAAACTGCTAGTGTAGCAGCAGCAGATTTTTTACTTGATCTGCTTCTGAGTACAAGCTGTTTTCATATTTATAATGCTGAAAGGCTTAAAACCATTATAAAACTTGTGCTTTTGAATGGTGTTACATAACCTTTTCTGAAATTCCTAAATTGTTGAAGACTTTTAACCTGACCTCCATTAGTTTTTCTCCTAGAAAAAAAGAATTGCATACTCCTTTCCTGAGACTTGGTATTTTCTACTCAGACCTGAGCATTAAAAAAAAAAAATCTTACTGTAGTGATGCTTTCCTACCATGTGCTGTGTCAGCTGAATTACAGCATGATGTTAAGGCTCATTTCAGAAGTTAAGCGAGAAACTACATTTAGTGCAACTGAAGTAAAGCAGACTGAACCTGAATTGAACATACTAACTGAACTGCTTGGCTATGAGCAGAACATTCAAACAGGTTACAGAGCTCACATACCTCTTGAGTAAAAGGAAAGTATCTTATAGGCAAGTCTTATACTATTTAAGTAACTTGGCTATTTAGTGTTTAAAAATCTGTAATAATAAGGTCTCATTGAGGACTTGGTCCACTCTTCAGTGGTTTTCTCTGTGTGACACTAAGGGGTCACTGACGAAGGCAAGTAGAAGCCTTGCTCAGATATTCTTAAAACACCAGATTGGGGGAACAAAGTTTTCATGATGCAAAAACTGTATTTCGTTTTCCAAGTGAGTAATTAAGGCTGTAGAGCTGTGGGGGAAGCTCTGCAAGTTCTGGCCAGAAGACATTTCTCTGCTCATCCCCTGGCACATGATAAGACTTGTCAGGACACAACATGCTTTTGCAATAGTCTGATCACATGTTTGAATATTCAGAGTTGGGGCTCACCTGGGCAAGGCCTGACGGCTTTGCCTCTGAGGATAAAGACCCTTGCCAGCTAAATTTGACTGGAATAATTACACTTCAAAGTAGTTACAACTTGATAAACTGAAGTTTGGAGAGTCAAGGAATTTGTGTTAAAGCAGGGAAGAAAAACGTGCATCTGTGGAAAAGCAATGCTTCTCACAGCCTCCTGATTCAAGAACCGGGCTATACATACTGCTCACCCTGCCCTCAGCAGCCCTGTTGCAAACCACCCAGCCATGCTGGTGAAGGCTTCTGGATCCCAGGAGGCAGCAGCTGTGCTGAGGCAAAGGGGATTGTACTGCAGCGAACTCCAGAGGGCTGGATCCAGGGCAGCACCACAGTGAACCCAGGATCACTGAGTAGACCTCAATGAGATGTGGTTACCAGCAAAGTTGATGAGAAGGGGGAGGGGAGGGTGTGGGTGACCTCTCCCTCAGGCTCAAAACTGCACAAGCAAAAGCACACTCTAAGTAATGAGTGACAGCAGAAGCATCTGTCATATTCGCCCCGTGTAAGGGTTGGTGTTGGTAAGTGCTGCTTGGCTGCTCTTGTGTTGGCAAAACACACCTCACTTGGTGAGTTTCAGACTAGCAAATCAACCTAGAGAAGCAGAGTCCAGCTGTAACTAAAGGATACCTTTTCCTGAAAGGAAGAGGCTGTGTTAGTACCAGATCACTTGAAAAACCCGTTAGCTTAACTTCACCATATTAACTTGCTCTTAAACAGAAAGTCACTAAATAACACAGCGCTGTAGCTGATCATCAGCTTCTTTTGCATTGTAAGAGAGAAACCAGAAATTAAACCCTATTTGGAAGCATGTAGATTGACAACATAATTAAATCTGCAGTCATTTAAAATTACTGATTGTTGCTGCTGTCACTAAGAGTTTTCCATTCAATCCCAGACTGCAATAGGCACAATTACTACCATTCTGAAACTGCAGAAGAGCACCCACCAAGACTGCATTTGCTCTAGCTGCAGCCTTGGTTTAGTTTTCAAACAGCCCGAATGAAGTGTTAAGTTTTACATGATAAAGGAAAGCATCCTTTTAGTCCAGGACAAAGACACCAATTTTGTAAGGGCAGTTATTAAAGTAGGGAGTAGTTGCTGATGGTGTTCAGCCCTAGTCTTGTCAGGAATTCAAGGTTAAGGTGATGGCCAGATCAGTCGTGGTGGAATTCCCACCCTTCAAACTCATGATTACAGACTGTGGCCCTTATAAACACTTCTAACATTATTACAAGCTGTATGCTAAATACATACTCTCTAGATTATGTCAAGAAGGAAACTGGAGATGGAGGTAAACCCTCATTTTATCTGCTTGTAGGCTCTGGGTAGTTAGGTAACCTATTCATTTTCTTTGTGTATACTGAGTGTTCCTGGGGTAAACTTTTGTTTTTAGAGTAGTTTAATCTTTTAATTTCCTGTTAGCTTTCTTCCAAAGCAGTTTATTTTCATCTAAAACCAAAGACATATAGCATATTTTGCATTTCACATACCTCTTTGGCACTGAAAATCTAGCACACAAAGTTTAATTATACTTATTAATATTCGTTAAATAGCGCTGCAGAGATTTCTGGCCGCTGAGTTTGTGATTAGCATTTGTAAACTGAAAGAGGTGTTATCCCCACCCATCCTGCATCATAATTCAGGCCTTGCATAATCCCTGCCCAAATGCCTATTTTCATCCACAGAGCTCATTATTTTTTCTGAATCATAAATGGAAGCCACACCTGTGATTGCTCATAGACTGTTGCTATATTATTTATATATTGGGGTGCACCTTGATCCCAGTTGCGGTTAATTTTGGAAAAGGTGTTAGGTATTCCAAATTTTGAGTGTCATGCCACTGAAACATGGGAAACAGGACTACTATTCATTTTCTTGCAAAGTGATTCAGAGATGCTTCTATGTTGAAAAGCTGCAGCTTCTTGCTGAAAACTATCGCCCACAAATTATTAGCATGTGAAAGCCACAAAGGAAGAAAAGCGCAAATATACTGCCATGAAAAACCATGGCAGATTACCCCACCATCGCCACCCTGAATCTGCTTGAGGATGCTAGTAACTAATCACATTGAGCTATCATAATAACACACAGAGGGTCTCCATGCGCAAAGTCTCTGGATCAAGCACAGGATCATCAGACCTGACCCAGAAGAATGCTTTCCTGCCCACCGCCTAGCCAGGTGACAGACACATGTTCCCTGTACCTATATTTATTTTACCTTTTTTAATATGTTTATAATTCACAACCACTCCAAGGGCAGGGTCAGCACTACTGAGTGCCCTTTTGTAAGGCAACTGGAACACACAACCAACGCTATATACTGAGCTGTCTTTAGGCATAAGACTCTCGGGGCACTTACCAGCTTCCAGGAAGTTCACACTAAGGACCATATCAGCTCCTGCCATGTTGAGTCCAACTGCTGCATGGCAAGGTGCAAGGGAGACACAAGTGAACAGCAAGTGGGACTTTGCAAGGTTACTCATTACCTTGCAATGCCTGTATTGTCATTTACTAGTTGTTAGGCAAGATCCAGAGGAAACATGAGACTCCAACCATATTTAGGTTGCACTTGGTGACTTCATTTGTCACATGTCCTGTTGACTAGTTATTCAAGAAAAGTTTTCCTGCATCCCAGTTGCACACCCCAGCACTCAGAGTTTAAGAAATTTGAATTGGGACTGTGCTGTTACGATGCAGCATGTACATAGCACCAGCACAGCAACAGGCACGTGGTGATGCAGAGGCCTCTAACAACTCAGGGCAGAGATTACAGCACACACCCTGACACACTTTGTTGCTCATGGGACTCAGATACCCTACACTGCTTTTCCCAGTGGGACGGAGGGTTGTCTTTCCAGAGTATCTTCTCAACATGCTGAAAAAAACCAACAAACTGAAGTTGTTGCTTTGTTAAAAGCCACAGGCACATACAGCCCCATCTGAGACACACTTTTAAAAATGCATGCCAGGGACCTCCCGCTTCATACAGGGGCTGACGGAGAACTATAATGAGACTCTGAAGATGAAGGGCTAGCCTAAAGTAAGGAGGAACTGGTTGGTTCCTAACTTCAAGTTAAATGGTTTAATTCTAGTGTTTTGTTAAGGACTGACAGTCTAAACATACATGTGGTTAAGGAGGAGTGACAACATGTGGCCATTTTCTTCCATAGGTTTTATCAATCATATGATGGCCAGTGCTGGATGCAATACACAATAGTATTGTTCCATGGGAATAGCCAAGGACCCCATTAGTCCCCAAACAAACTTTCCACTGGAGGACCAGACTACCATTCCACAGACAGCAGGCACAGCCAGCAGTCCAATCCGAGCTTGAGGTAACACAAGACTGTGCACAGGAGTTAGCTCGAGTTTGCTCAGCCTTTCAGGCTGCCAACAACTGAACAAGCCATTTCAGGGTTCTCTGGACATGCTGCGTCTCGCAGGCCACGCTTCTCTGGACCAATTCAATCAAAAGCAGTCTCCATGATATTACAGGATGCTATTGCATGCCCTGGAGCAGCATGATGAGTAAGGCAGCTGTTTTACAAGCAGTTCAGTTCACAGTTTAACAGCTGAGCTTTATATTGGGCCATTCAAGTGCAAGGGAGTGACCAATGCTACACAAGTGCAGAATCCAACACAAGTGCAGAATCCCAGTTTTCTCCAGCAGTACAGCAGGATGCAGGCAGGGCTTCCTGGCTGCAGCCCTAGGAAACTCCATGAGACTGAATATTCCCTCCCCAGAGGCTCTGTGCAAAGCCATGCACAAGCAGCCAAGACCCAAAGCTAGAGAAGCAAAAGCCTCTTCATGACCTATGGAAACACCTGTTGAAAGAGAGGGTGGAGATGGGGGGATGAGGCCACCAGGACCCATCTGTTCTCCTCGCTACTGGCAATCAGCACAGAATAGGCACTGGCTGGGGAACATCACCCTTGGCGCCTGGCTGTAACTCCTCTCTTTGTTTTTTTTTTTAATTATGTTAAAGGTGTTAATGCAGTGGAGTTCTCCAAAGAGGAAGGAGGGGGAAAAAAGCCTCTTGATTTTGCTGCAAGGGATTTATTTGAAAGTTACTATCAAAGCCTGTGCCTCTTTGAGCCCATACAGGAGCCTAGAGCTGCATTATTCCTGGTTTTCTAGTACAAGCATTCATTTCTCTTCTGCACAACCAAAAGGAAGGTAAAGTACTCCTTTACGAAACACCAGAGAAAAGCAGCTAACACATCAGATGTGCTCATGAGTAAAGTCAGCAGATAAATGCATCATCTGTTGCTAGTTGTCTTAGAGACAACAATTCCCCACGTAAGAGCAGGTTTACTGTGAAAAATGCAAGTCTGAACCTGCTTCTGAAGCCTATCGCATATGTCAGCACTGCTTCCCAAAGTGTGGCCAGAAAAAAGTAGTTGCCTAGTCCCTTAATAATACTCTACTGGTTCGCAGACTCAGGATACACGAGAGCCGGATTCAATTCTGTTACCTTCCATATGGGCTGTGTGGCTGGGCCTGCTCTGCATGCAGAGCTCTGCCGTGTGTCCATGGATGCAGAAAGGTGGATGGTCCTGGAAGGCAAGGGTGAGGTCTGCCTTGGGATGCCCCCCCCCCATAGGACACATGATGACGGAAGGAGAGAGCCAGTGTCTGAGGCAGAACAGTGATTCACACAACCTGCTCCCAGCCCTTTCCCTTCCCTCGATGCTTCTCAAGAGATGGCAGGGAAGAGGCTGAAGGCCAGATAAATTGTTTCAGCAAGGACAGATTGTCCCTTTTTGCTGTTCTTCCCAGAAACCTTTTGATTTCCTGCCATGTGACAATGCTGCAAGAACTACAGAATCTCTATGAAATTTCAGAGCTAGGAAATGTCAGAGCAAACTGTCCAGTAGCCAGAATAGAGCAGCAGGTGGCCCCATCTGTGCTGAGGCCTGCTCAGCTCTCATTTTATCTATTTTGCTTTCTTTCCATACTGCATTTCATATCACATGCAAGACCATATTATGAACATGCTAAAAGATTATTTACAATTTTTGGCAACAGTTTATTAACTCAGTGCTTTGTTGCTTATTTTTCAAACCTCAAACATTGCATCCCATCTCCTACTAAAATGTAGTCTCCATGTAACAGCAGTGCATACTTTTTTCTGGGGTATGTGAACATGAATGACAGTATGGATGCAGTGCTAGTGATTATTTCTGTAGTTGGCACCTTCCTACTTCTTTGTCACATACTTGTCTTTCCAACCAAGTCATGGGTCACCCAGGCTGCTCTGACAGTCACTGTGACTTTCACACCAAATAGTAAGCACATTCAAAATGGCTGGCCAGCTTTCCAAGGCTCATGATTACTGGATGAAGCGTATTCCCTTGTGTATTTTTACAGCTCTAAGTACTAGTGTGAAGGCTGTTTTGCATCTGTTATGGTTCTGTTTGTTTCCACCCATTTTAAAAGTAATGCCTTTCTCTAGAAAAGCATCCTTTCTCTGTTGCTTGGAGGGACGTATTTCTGAAATAGGATTTGCTCCTGCTTACAGTACAGTGCTATGTACTTTCCCATTTTGGAAAGAAACTTGCAAACAAATGCAGCCAAACCAGACTGTTCACTCTCCACATGCTCTTTGTGTCTTCTGATTCAGAGCCTCTTCTTGACTTGGAAGCTTGTCAGTCTGAAGGAAAATATTTTTTATCATTGCAAGTATTTACTGCTGGCACTAGCATCTATGCTATCTTGTGTACATTCCTATTTCTAAGCCATATGATACTTCTCAATTCTCTAAGAGAACTCACTTTCCACTATGCATTCAAGCCCACAGAACCACCAGAATCGAGAGGAAAAAAACTCATCCTATTCCTGAGAGATGATATGAGATATACAGTAGAGGCTGATTTGACTACCTTTTCATCAGGAAAACAACCAACCCCAAAATCTTTCAGCTGTCAGGGAACAAAATGGTAAATGTCAGCCAGAGAAGTGTGGATGTTTATGTCGAGTTCAGTGGCAGCATATACCAAATTACCCCAGACTCAGTTTAAAACTAACACTTGCCAATACTAAAAAGGCACAAAGTTCGTAATGTACATGAAACACTGAGCAGAAAAGTACCTCAGCTCATTGTTCAGCAGCAGACAAGGGGGATTTTAGGAAGAGAGATATGTAAAAAAAAAATACTGTATGAAATGGAAAAGGAGAGATGAAAAAGGGCATTTCACAAATTCAAAAGCATTTTTTCCCCTCAAATCATCAAATTCCTTCTTTACACTTACCGTAACAGGAAAATTAGCCTAATCTTGGTTCATATACTTATCCTACCAGAAAGGCCAAGTTAATGACACCTTAGCAGAAAGAGAGAACCCATGGAAATTCATGTTTGCTGAACATCTGCAATGTAAAAGGTTGAGAACAGTCAGCTTTATGAAGGTAACTGTGGTGCAAGCAGCACTACCATATTTAATTTAACAAGTGCTTTGCTGAACAAAGTTGAAGAATCTGCAAAGTAATCAGATACATTAATGGGCCCTAGGCTCATTTTGCTGAGTGTTTTTCCTATTACCATTTTAATGAGAGTGGGAAAGCCCAAATATACACACTGAAAACCAAATAGCTGTAAATTGAACTATCCCAGCCTTGGAATAAAAAAATAGAAATTTATAATCAAATTTCTGGCCACTTCTTTTGTATTTTATATTAAAATTTTCTGGAAGCCTAAAAACAATACAAGCATGGAAATATTTTCCTTCTAATTCTATAAAGCAGTACTGCAGCCCAGGAATGTACAGTTTTTCCTGTATTCTGAATCATGCCCATTTACAAAGTAATTATTCTAGTATCTAGGACAAAGAATCTTTCCATCATTTGGTTTACATTTGCACAGCAAGACCAGTTAGACGTGCAGATTTACCACACAAACATGTCCAATCTCACATAGATTACAATTTTTTGCATATCTTGAGCATATTTAAAAGCTAAAGAAACATATAAAGAATTTCCTAAACAAATTAAGAGGTAGAGCGTACAGTTGAAGCAGTTCTTCCAGTGGATATTAACAACATAGAGACATTTTTAAATTCTAAATTTGCAAAAGTATCCATGTATTTTATTACCAAAATGCAGCAGTTGAGAATGAACTTGTTTCCCATTAAAATAAGCAATCATAAAGGCTCCTATGCAGCAATTTTCTGAAGTTCAGATTATGCACTTCAGATGTATGCAGAGCCAGATCTCCAGATGCTGTGGTAACTTCAGAGTCCAATGACAGGCCATCTGGTAAAGCATGACTGCTGACAGAGCCAGGTAATAGCAGAATTATTTGGTAAAAGAAAGGGAGCAAAGACAAAAATTGATGCCAAATTCTTAATGCCCATGGGAATATAGCCCCACTAGTTCTTCCAGAGACATGTCCTGCAACTCCTCCAGACTGACATATGCTCACTTAGGCTAGGATTGTAGCAAGTCCCGATTTACAGTAAGCAGAAAGAAGCACTGCTACTGGTGCTATGCCACCAAATCCAACCTTCCTGCTTTATGCTGATTACTAGTTGCCCAAATAGCTCAATGGATCTGCAATCATTTAATGCAGAAGACAAATTTCAAGGTATCATGTTCAACCTGTAGGAACTCTTAAGGTGCTCAGCAAGGTACAAATATTCACACTTAATTTAGTTCCACACTGTCTTAGAATAAATACTAGTTATTTGCCTTATTTGTACAGAAAAAAACTAAACATTGTTTTAACTCATTCTAAGTTACAACTTAATAACCTATGTCATAGAATACCCTGAGTTGGAACAGACTAACAAAGGTCATCAAAGCCAACTCCTGATCCACAGAGGGCAACCTAAAAGTTAAACCATATAGCTGAGAAGCGTTGTTCAAATGCGTCTTGAACACTGACAGGCCATGACCCCCCTCCCTAGGGAGCTTGTTCCAGCACTCATTTCAGCTCACACTGTGCGAGAATCTAAACAAGACATTGTTTTGAACAGTACATGGCTAGCCATGGTGGCAAAATGGATTCATAGGTCTGGGATGGGAGAAAATACACAAAGTACCAACACACCAGCAGGGTCGCTTCATTTTTATTTACTCAGCAAACATTTTTCCATGTGATTTTTAAATGCCATACAAGAGCTAACTAAGATTATTAGATGCTGGCTACTTTTTTGTGATGAAGCTTTTTGCTAACGATCTTTTTCCAGAAATAAAGGCCTTTGGTTTCTTACAGTATCCCAGTTAAGGTAAGTACAGTTGCTAATTTCACCCAAAATTAAATTGTATTTACAACAGTACAGCTTACAGTTATTCTACGAGGACAAGACTCTCTATCCAAATTTGTCCTACTTCCTGTCCCACACCATGGTTTCACTCTTTCAGTATTAGAGGTGCCTTCACCTGTTCGGCCACTTCCTTCCCCATCAGCGTTTCAACAATGGCCAATCCAAACTCAAAGCTGGTCCCAGGCCCGCGGCTGGTGAGGATGTTCCCGTCTTTCTCCACGCGGCTCTCAGAGTAGCTGTAGTGTGCTGGGGGGACACACAAAAGAAAGAGGGTCAGTCTCCAGGACAGTGCCCGCAGCTGCCACAGAGCCCAGACTCATCTGCCGCAGGCTCTGCTGAGGAGCAGAGGTTACCTGCCAAAGGCATCTCAGCCACCTGAATGGTCCCAGCCTGCCTCCAAGCATCCCATGACTGCCTGCAGTCCTCAGGGAAGAAAAGGGCCTGCAGGGAGCTCTGGTGGCTCCATTCACATAGTATGAGAATGCACCTCTGATTCTACAAGCTCATTAACAAGCACTCACTCTCCCTGTCGGTTCCTCTGAGTTTACTTTTGGAAGTCAGACTGCTTTTGTGGAGCTAATCACAAATTTCTTTTCTGCCAATTACATGCAGAAGAAATTGGAGGAACCCTGCCATCTCCTGCTCACCTTCACACTCATTAATGTTCACAGAATGACTTCTTCATAGCGTTTCACCACCACTTCCCTTAGGTAGGAGAAAGAAGTGTGGATCCATCAGCTGCTCACAGAACCAAAGCACTATTCACAGGAGAGCATGAAAGGTGCTCCTGGGGTTTGCTGCTAGGACCACTGAGGCAAAGAACCAAAAGGGCAAGAGATGGCTCAGCCTCAAGAAGGTAAGGCAATAAATGCTCCTAGCATGACAGCAGCAGCATATTTTCCCCAAGGATAAGAATGTTAATACAGCCTTGTGTATTAAATAAGTGAAATAGGCTTAGAAATACAGTCTTAGCATATTCAGATTATATTCAAGAAAGCATTAAGGAAATTCAGAGACACAAAGTAAGATACAAAAGCTATCTTCCTTTCTTTAAATTGTGGTTTCAGGTAAACAAAAAAAAAAAAGAATTCTGAGAAAGGTTTGGAGAGAAACTTACAAAAGTCATTACATACCTCCATTCATCATTTTATCTTTGGCCAAAGGATGTGTTGTGACTTTGCTTCCAAACCCTATCCCATGTGCCAGAAGGGCAGTAGGACCTGTAAGGACAAAAAGTTGCACCAGTGAGGAACTGTCTTCTGCTATAAACACTCCTAAGAACATATATTCAGGCATTAGGCTCTCAAGGGTCCAAAGCTCACTGTGGACAGGCTCCATTTTATAAAAACTGATGCCAGCCCCATCTCTGAAGCAAAAAGCCTCAAAAAGAACCGAGCTGTATAATCTCTCGCATTCAGTTACAGCTCCCACACTGTCCTACCATGACTGCACTGCCTTGGAATGAGTGGAGGACAACGGTCATTTCATTTCCACTTAATACATTTTATTCAAAACTGCTTGACACTAAGAAACAAAAGGTCTGAATTTCAATCTGAACATTAATTACCTACAATTACTTTATAAACTTGTTAAACCTTGACTTTAGAGACCTACCAGGTAGAACTTCACTTGATCAAGTCTCTACATGTCGCAAGTGTGTGCCAAACAGTATTTGGACAGACCATGGGCTAACTGTTAAGTTTTTGGTTTTAACAGTTTTCCTCTTTTCTTTCCATACTTCCTTCTTAGCCTGAATTGTGTCAAGAAGTGTTGTTCCTGACAGGAAATCCTTATGGGAATTCCAAAATGAAGGCAGGATTTCCCTAATCTGACTTTCATTTTTGTGCATTTGTCTCATTTTGGATTTAGTCCAGGAAATAACCTCCTTTGTGTTCAGCCGGAATGAGCTCTAAGAATATTATACCTAAAGAAATTAACCACCCTGATTACAAGCAAAAGCTTTTATTAGGCAGCCATGAATTTTGATTGTTCTGTAAGAGATGCAGATAAGACTATCACTGCCAAGTACAAGAATGTTCACAACTCTGCATACCTATCACCACACTGAAGAATGAAAGCAAAAAAAGCCCCAGCAACATACCCGAAAACAAAAATGAAAATCCACTCTACGAACATACTCTGTTAGATGGCCTTTTATGCACTCATTGCCACCCTCCTCATCCTCAGCTCTGGGTCCTAGGTCAGACTCTCAGATCAGTTGGGAGTATTGGCAATTGTTCATCTTGCGTTTTTAAATACAAATCTTACAAAGTAATGACCTGGATACCCAGCTGTGCAGAATACGTAAGCAGACAACCCTCTCCTCACACCAAGTCCATCTTTTGCTATGACTCAGATGAGGAAGGGTGAGACTGTAACTCTGTATTTACGGCCTTCTTTCTGAAGCTAAAGGGCAGGAATAGTTATGTAAGAGAAATTTACAGCAATGATGTTCTGCCAGTGCTGTGTCCTTGCAGGAAGACCATCAGAATAAACATATATTTTGTAAAAAATCCTAGCACATTACCTTTCACTTTTTATTTTAAAGACAGTAATGCAGCTGATTGGAAAGAACTGGGTACCAAGCAGAACTTGCAGGATAATTATTTTAGAGATTTCTCTGCTATTAAATTTATAAAAAGTTCCAATGCGGATGGGTGCACATATAGTACAAATCTCTGCTACTAATTTACAGGAACACAAATTTCTAAGACAGGAAAATGTCTGCATGCTCCTTCAAAACAGCCAAATGCTTTATAAAGCAAGACACTTTGTTAACCCACCTGCACATATAGCAGCAATCAGGCCTTTTCTGCTTTCCTGGTCCTTCAAAATGTCTTTCACAGCAGCAGACTGTATGAAGAAACGTGATACCACAAGTCATTGTTTGGAATTGATTATTTGACGCACAGCTGAAATATTTTCCATTGCAAAGTCATAAATATGTTTTACACAGAAAACCAACTGACAATGCTTCACCCTGACTCGGGACAGAGGGCAATGAAAACATTAAGAAGGAGAAAAACTGACACTAATACATACTTGTCCCACAAGGAAAGTGCAAGGAAATCAGAAGGAACTGCAAGGAATTACCTGGCCCACATAAAAGCTGGTTAACCCACGGACATGGAAAGTTGTTTGAAAGCTTCACAAGACAAATAGGACAGAGTATTCATAAGATACCTCCAGACAATCTCTATCATTCTTAAAAAGATTTATGTAGGATATTTGTCTCATGTTCCAGGGTTTACGAACTGTGTGATACGATCTAAATCCTATCTGACAGATTGACTTGTTTGTCTGCCTGCCTTCCACAAGGTATTTATACCACCACTGCAACAGCTTTGCACCACAGACAGAATTCTTGAGCAAAGGAAGAGAGTCCATGGCTTTGGACAACTTCATATTTCAGGGAATTCAATCTTGATTTGCAACTGCTTCATCTTCATATGACTATGAACAGAGATCTACCCACAATACAGAGCACCCTTTTATTTTTATTCTGCTTTACTAGGTATTCAAATGCAAGAATTTACCCACTTGTCCCACCTACATAGTCACAAGAAGCTTCAGACAATTGACATTTAGTTTACTGATTCATTCAGAAGAGAGCTTTCAGATGCTGAACGGAATCTGCAGAATTACTAAGCAAGTGCAGACCACCACTACTCATGAAGATGCCCAGGAATTTTTAAAATACCAGAATTTTACCTCACACAAGTTTTGAGCTCCAAGATTACCGCCAGGAAGGACCACGACATCATAAGGTCCCTAAACAAACAAAAGATAAAACTGTACTGCTGAACAGAGACTGATACACACATTACACTGTTTGAAGCCCACTACAACTGATTCAAGTGACAAGCAAAATAACTTTTTTTTTTCAACTGAACAACACTTTATGATCAGAGAACCAGTTCCAATTATAGAATAAAATACCATTTCCTGTTCCAGGAAGAACCTGTTATTGATAAAGTCTGCCACTGAACTAACTCTTAAGCCTAGTGCATTTAAGAGCTTCAGCAAGCAAATGCATTGTAAAGATGTGGTTTTGCTCCAACCTTACTGTACAGGTCTAACTATGACATTGATAGTTTCCCATGAGAACTTTCGAGTTGATTCAAATCGTGGTATTTCATTGGGCCATCTAACAGGAAAAATAAAGCTCTATGATTGATGCTTTGCAAAAACAAACACCTCTGCAGAATTAAGAGATCTGTCTGAACTGAGCATGCTATGAACCAGGACAACACTGAAGGGGAGCATAGCGGGATGTGCAGTTCTGTAATTAACTACTGCACAGAGCTAACACAACATGCAACGTTATGTCTGAAGGTAATGCACAGGCTTTCCAAATTCACCTTGGAAACTGTGAGAAAGGCTATGTTGGCCATTTTATTAGATCAGGGTGATGACCAACCTCTTTTCTGGCATCTTCAAGACTAGCATCAGGACAAATGAAGACATCTCGACTGCACTGCACTGGTTCTTTTCCTGTTAGGCCTGCAACAGTCACCTTTATCTAGGAGAAGAACAAATATATCATGACAAATCAAGAATTTAGGGTGTTTTTCTTCTGTATTAGTTCTTAAATACTACACAGAATGAGCAAAGCACTACTGAAAGCTGTCACGACCAGGGAACACTTAAGCTCCCGCAAAACATGATTAAGTCCAAACACACACGGTAAGCAGTGATACTCACCTGAATGAGACAAATATCTCTAACAGTTCAACTTTTCAAACAGGACATATAGAGACTATCTGATCCCACAGGCTATAAACAAAACAAATAATACAGTGCAGGAGAGCCAGACTAAGCAGATCAGATAATGAATTGAAGTCTCTTTGCAGGCTCAAGCCATTCTTAAACACACTTACGGTATGTTCACTTTCCTCCCTTGACTTTTAGATGCCTGGTCATAACATCATAGATACGCACAGCACAGCTCACATTCACTAAACAAGCAGACAAGCTTGTTCCTCTTATGACAGCCAAAATGGGGAGTACAGTGATGAAGTGATGGGAGTAGTCATTTCTATACAAGTGAAGTTGGTGTATTTATTTAAAATATTATTTTCATACCTAATGAGATATACTACTACAGCTGCAAGGTACCAAACAGCATGAGGAATCGCAACAGCCAAATTCTAGTTAATAACAGAATTTTAAAAGTAGGTCAGGAAAAGCTACATAATGTCATGAGCTGTAATGTACTGAGCTTTTGAGACTCCTAGAAAAAAAGTACTTTCTGTTACTATGCATGGAAGTAGCCATGTTTTCTGACAGAGTAAGATTTATTTGAAACATTTGCTCTCGTTCACACTGGACTCTTATTTTGAAAGTCTACCTTTTGCACAAATGTCAGTTGTCAAGCACACTTAGTAGGGGCATGGCATAAGTATTTGCTAAACAGTAAGGTGGCAGGGGAAATTTTCACCTCACACAACAAATTACACACTGAACTCCTAACAACGAACATCAACTTGAGGCAAAGATTACCCCTTGACCAGACACTCACAAAGAGATTTTTCATTGTCTGCATACTCACCCCAGCTCTTCTCATAACATCAGTAGGGATTACAGTTTCCATTTCCTCTGCCCCTTTTGCTAAAATCACCAATGCTCTTTTCGAGGCCATATCTTGAGGGTTTGCTATTAGCTGAGATGGTTGTGAATGGAGGGGCTGAGGAGGGTAGAAAGAGAATGTGGTTAGAAAGCAAATGCCCTAGAACAACCCTAGAACAAATCCTTCCTGATGCTGAAACTTAACAATGAGTTATTTGCATTTTTGCATTATCTTTCATTTAAACCACCTCAAAATGGTTCACTAGCTTTAATCAATATTCATAGCAGTCCTGTGTAACTAAAGAGTTTTTCAAAAAAAATACATTATGATGAGATTAAGGCACATGTGCTTTGGGAGGCACAGCACATCAGCATCATATAAGGAAGCAGCTTGGCCTAATCAAGACCATATATAACCTGCGTCTGCCAGAGAAAAGTTCAAGGAGGGTGGCAGAGTTGTTTTGAATTTTCACACCCTCACTCAGACTACTGACTCCTACCCAGGTCAGCATTTATAAAAAGGGCTTGCATGAGCTTTGACTTCATGTCTGGTACTTAGTTTCCATACACCATGCTTCATGAAGAGTTTCCTGTGACTTATAATGACTTGACCACTGCTCCTGCAAAACCTCAGAAATAGATTTTCTGGGTATTTCAGAATTTTATGGGGGAAGAAATGTGTGTGCACACGTGTGATGGGGGAGCAGACCACAGAATTTAGCAAATGGAACAAACCAGGCTTCGGACTTGTTTTTTTTAGCTTCTAAATTCAAGTTGAGGTGAAGAGACAAATTTCCATTTGAAGGTTAAATTAAAGTAACTTTACATCATGTAAAATACCCACTAACTCATACTGGTCTGACAGAAGTCTGCGAAAGCATCCAGTGAGAAGGCATTTCACAGGTCACCCCTCTAGAAGACAGATTTTTGTCTTAAATAGGGGCCTGAGAGCTCTTCATTAAATGTGATGCACATTTTTGTTGCCTACATGAAAGAAAACCATCCTCTCACCCTGCTTCAGTTCTATCTATTTTCAGGTTTACTCCCTACTGTTAGCCTCATTTAGAAAGATATTATTTCTAGAATGCAGTAATATACAGTAGAACACCCTGCAGCATGCAGAACCAGCCCAAGCAGACTAATTCACTGTGTCAAATCCTACTTTTATGTACTTTATCTACTGTCAATGCAAAGCCAACTGAGCAACTACACTCAAATCACAGGTATTAGTAATAACTTTAGAACAATACAGAGCTTCTTAATAACTTGTCTTGAAGGTACACATTGATTTTGCAAAATAATTTTCATATAAATTTGACTAATTAGCAAAAGACTCCCTGATTAGCCACAACACAGAAATACTGCATTTGTTTTTATTGAAGAAGAATACTCTACATCATAGTTTGTATCCCTTTATTTCATTAGTTCTTTAGATGCAAATAGGCACCTTATCCTGAAACCTTTACTCTTTCCCCTAATTTATCAAAATGCTGTCTCTCCCTACTGCCTTTAGACATTTATTGTAAAACACTGCCAAATTCTTGAGCTACAGTACTGTTCTTCGTATGGGTGCATATGTAAATAGCTGTCCCGCTGTAAATTCTACCAGGGAAAGACTATTATTGAGAACCATATTACACAGATCTAATAACCAATTCGTTTAACAAGCTATCTACACACCATAAATACCAGTCTTCCATTTGCTCCTCAGTGCCAACACATGAACAGTACATGCCTTAAACCTATCAGCGAACATATTTCCCTGCGTGGGTACATGTTCCTTTCCGGAGATGGTGGCTTGTGGCACACTCAGAAACTCTAAGAAGGCTGCCTTTAAAAAAATCACACCCTTCAAGACCCCGACCAAAGAGCCTGCTAACAGAGGCAGGGGAGGCTTTACGGCTCATCAGCTCCGCCAGCCGTATAGAAGGCCACTGACCGGTTTATTCTGGGACGCGGCGCCATTCGACGCAGAAGAGCCGGCAGAAGGCCGCGAGCGGGGGGGCTGGGCACGGCGCGGGAGGTCGGGCCTGCTCGGCCTGGCCGGCAGCCAGAGCGGGGCAACTCCTACAGGCCGCCGAGCCCCCCTCCCCCCGCCCTCTGCAGGCGGCCCCGAGTCGCCCCCCTCATCCCGCCCTCCGGGGCTTCCTCTGGGGGCTTCTCCAGCCAGACCCGCAACGCGACCGGAGCAGCAGAAACCACAACTCACCTCAGCCGGGGCGCGGGCGGCTCTGAGAGACCCCGCCCCGNTCGCCCGCCCTCCTGTTCCGTTTCCAACACGCTCCGCTTTTCTCACGGTCACTCAGGTCGCAGCTTCAGAGAGCGCTCCGGTGCTCACCACTGTGATAGCGTCACCCTCCTACGGCAGCGCGACCGCGAGGTACGTGCCCGCGACCTGAGTTGCTGCTGCTTCTCGGGCAGCCCCGCATGGACAGAGCGCAGGACCGAACCACTGCTCTTCTCTGGGCTCTACTTGAAACGTCCGCCCGAAACACTACTGTTCCCTGAGGCTCACTGTACATGGGAAATGCCCAAGGCTCAAGGACGATGCTGCCTTTGGTTTTAAGAAGTTTCAGTATTTTGAAGGACGGAGCTGCTAACGGAGCCCTTTAGCTGCAGAGCCCTCTTGTGTAAAACCCTTGCTCGCAGTGCTGTCAGACCCGCTCTGGCTCCTTGGTGCTGGGCTCACGAGAGCTCTGTCAGAGCAGCTCAAGTCCAGGTCACGCACAGGAGAGCAGGACACAGGGAAAGACTTTGCTGGGGGCTCTCCTGGAATGGGTGCGGGCTTCAGCTCCCGGCACAGGACGGTTTGTGTGCTGCCCACACAGGGCTCTCCTCGGAACCCTCGACAGGCTGGTCCTTGCTCTGTCCGCCTGTGTGCCAGGCACTCACAGACGGGAGGCGCATTCGCTTGTCATTTACAACGCACTCTGAACAACCTTCCTACGTCCTCTTGTCCCCGGCCCTGCCCGCACCGCCCGCCGTGCTCTCGCGACAGGGCCAAGGCCAGGGCCAGCGCCGCGGATTGGCCGCGGGGAGCCGCGGGGGGGCTGCGCTGGGACCCTGCCGGCATTGCAGCGTTTCAGTCGCGGCTGCACTTCCGTGCCCCGGGCGGGTCCGCGAGCGGGGTGGGACTCGCTGTCATACCGTGGTGCTCGGTTGTTCCTGCGACCTCATGGCCATCTAGTTTCAGACGCGGTATCTCCGCTCACTGCTGCGGTCTGCCCCCGCCACGGCCCGCGCCGGCCCCGCCTCCCTCACCTTCTACCTCCTGGGGGTTCCACGCGGGACTCGCCGGGAAGCCCCAGTGGGGGAGGGCGAGCGCTGCCCGGCAGCGCTGAGAGAGCTCTGCGGGCGCTGCCCGGCAGAGCCTGGGGGTCGCGCCAAGGGTGGGGTCCGGAAAGCCCCCCGCCAGGCCTGGGCTTCCCCGCCGCCCCCGGGATGACGCAGGCAAACCCCTCGGGGGCGGCCCTAAGGGCCGGTGCCCGGCGCCCCGCGCGCACTTCTGCGAGCCGCGCCGCCACGCACCGACTCATGGCACAGACAGCGGAGCGGGCGGACCAGGTGCTCCTGCCAGCTGCGCTGCTGGCGCTGGCGCTGAGCCTGGGGCCCGCGGCCGCGGCACCGTGCGTAGCCGACTGCCCGGCGGGTAAGGACCGGGCCGGGCTGGGGCTCGGGGCGCCTGGCGCGGCCCCGCTGCAGCCACTCTGTGTCTCGGCCCCTAGGTACGTTCGTGGAGAGCGCGGGCTGCAGGCGGGGCGCGGGCGCGTCCTGCCAGCAGTGCCCAGCCGGCACCTTCTCCAGCGCGGCGGGACGTAGCGCCTGCAAACTCTGTCGGAAGTGCGAAGGTACCGGCAAGCCCCTCGGTGACTTCCCGTGGCAACGACCTGCCCTGGCTGGCACCTGCCCTGGCTAGCACCTGCCCGCGGGGGGATACGCCACTGGCTAAATAATTCCACGTGTCTGCAGGGTTTCTCGCTGAAGCCATCAGCCTGATTTTTGTAAGAGCAAAGGTCTCGAGCCTTTGTTGTATCACGCTGGGCATGCACGCATCTCGTTTTCCCCTTCCAGGAATATTCAGGTATTTAAAAGAGTGTTCCTCAAAAAGCGATGCTGAATGCACATGCAAGGACGGGTATCGCTGCAGTGGCGATGGCTGTACCCACTGCGACCGAAGCTGTGGCGTAGGCCAGGAGAGCACCGGGAAAGGTAAGGTTACCTTTGCCCACCAGCTGAAAGCCCCTGTGCTTACTGCACTAGACATGCTTACTGCATGGCCTCTTGCATAATGCAGAAGCAGCTGAAGTAAAGACCTTGCAAGATAAAAGATGCCGCTGCTGCTGAACAGTTTGCATGGAGTGTGGAGTGAGCACAGCAATGGACAAACCCACCAAATTCAGCCTTACTGTGGCTCAAATCCTGCACCAGTTAGTTTCCTTGGCATGACACCTCTTTTGTTACTGGCATGGGGAAGACCAAGCTGGGAACTCTGGACTTAGATGTGGTTTGTGGCATCTTGTGCCAAATAACCTGGCTTTGTAGTTGAGTACTATATTGGTCTGTGGCTCACAGGGAAAGACTTATCTTGCATACTTGGAGCAGCTTATGAAATAATGATTATGTGAATGTTGATTACAGTAATTGTACAAGCAGGTAAAAATAATGTTTCACATGTTGTGTTTTAAATGTTTATCTCGTACAAATTTACCTGTCTTTGTCTGTTGAAGGTTGCCAGACTTGCCAGTATGGAACTTTTAATGATCAGCCAAATGGCTCCTGTAAAAACTGGACAAAGTACGTAATCTAAAAATAAATGCTACAGCTATTACACTTCACTGGATTTTTTTCTCTAGTTTTTTTTTCTTTTTCCTGTTCTGCTGTAAATGTCTTTCAGGTGCTCTGCAAACCAGGTCCTGGAGCCTGGAACTGCAGCAAAAGATGTCATTTGCAAACACGCTTCAGCTAATCCCACTTTAGTCACTACTCTACCTACCACATCGCTTGCAATTCCATTTTCTATCACTGTGCCAGGTGAGTCATTGTATAATGCTGCTTTTAGAGCTAAAGAATTGTGACCTACTTTAAAACATACTATAACTCCTTCACTTTCAATTTAAAGCAAGAGTCCTTTCTTCTGTGCATTTCCAGTGTTGCAGACTTAGCCAGAAGCAGAGCGGGAGACAAAGCTGTTGGCTAATTCAAAGGCAGTAGAGTTTTTTTCTGTTAAAACTCCTAAGCAAATGTTGTTTACTTCCTAGGGAAGGATCTCCAGACAGACATTATCAGGATTTTTCTCACCGTAGCTGGGCTGTTGTGCATAGTGTTCCTGCTACCTTCGTGCATATGCTTCAGTGTCTGGCAGAAAAAGAAACTACATGCTGTCTTCAAAAAAAGTAAGAAAAATACACTCTTCAGTGTTCTTTGTGAAACCAGACAGAAATCAGGAATCCAGGTTAAGTGTCTTTCAAAGAGAGTTGCAATAGCTTCAGTTTTTTTGGCCTTCTAAGTCAGAAACAACAATTGAAAGGAAAACAGCTTTGGAATTTTTATTGCAGAAGGCACTTACTTAACTGTGCATGTTCTGTCAACTGCTTCCTTATCTCTTCAAGTGAAGTATTTGTGGGAGGTCAAAAAGCTCACCTAAGCCTTGCTGATCTCGTCAAGGGTCAGTTCAGTTTATTACTTTCAAGTACCATTCTTGGCGCCCATGGCTATAACACTTTTGAGTTCTGTCTGCTTAGAAACAGCACACATGGCCTGGAGTGAGTGTCTTGGAGCTCTGGCTGCAGTAGAAGAGGAGATATCAGTCAGGATGTGCTGCTACACAGCTGCAGAGGCAGCCTGAATCCAACACTGCCCTCTGAGAGCTAATAAACGCTGGGGAAGCTCAAGAGTTCAGCACAAATATTAAGTGTAATTGCATTCAATGCAATTTGTAGTTGGCTTGGGGTTTTTTTTGGAGGGTTGGCTCTCTTCTTCTCCCCTGCCCTAGGGATAAGGTCTTAATCTTCTAATGTAATTCTGAATACAGGAGACAATAGCAGTCCAAAAATCTAACTCCTCCATGTTGATCTTCCTTTCATTGCTATGGCAAACGGAGCATTAGAGGTCCTGTTGAATTAGGGGAAATAAACTATGATAAATTAGTTCTATCAGATTTATATGCTGTAGAGGAATAATGTCAGATTATAGAATCATTTTGAAGACTTTTTTTCTTTCTGACTTCCTGCACTTGTGACTGAGGAATGGTGAAATAAGATGGGGAATGAGGACATTTATCCAGTTCTGGGCCCCTGACCTGAAGAAATACTGAGTTGCTGGATTGAGTCCAGAGAAGGGCAATGAAGCTGGGGAAGGGTCTAGAGGATAAGTCTATGAGGAGTAGCTAAGGGGACTCAGCCTGGAGAAAATGAGGCTCAGGGGGGACCTTCTCACCCTCTACAACTACCTGGAAGGTAGTTCCAAATGACAGGACAAGAGGAAATGGCCTCAAGCTGTGCCAGGGAGGTACAGGTTCGAGATCAGGAGGAATTTCTCCATAAAATGGGTTGTTAAAGATGGGAATGGGCTGCCCAGGGAAGTGGTGTAGTCACTGTCACTGGAGGTGTTCAAGAAACAACTGGACAAGAAATGTAGTGCGATGGTCTAGTTGACAATGTGGTTTTCACTCAGAGATTGGACTCAATGATCTCAGAGGTCTTTTTCAACCTAGTTGATTTTGTGATTCTTTTCTTTTTCTTCAGTGCATACCACACCTGAACAATCAATTCAGGGAGATGACACCTGCAGCTGCCGCTTTCCTGAGGAAGAACAAGGTGAATATCAGGACCGTGGCAAATCCACAGAATTCAGAGATCTTTTGGTGAACTAAAAATTGAACTGTCCAAGTCAACCACATTTGAATTTTCTTTTGGAATACAGAACAAAAGCCTGTTTATGTAAATAGAGAGAGTTTATCAGAATCTGTGAGTGTCAGAGTGCCAAATAGCCCAGCCACTGAGAAGAAAGTGCATCTTTTCCATCTCTTTAAAAAAATAAAAAAAAAAATAAAAAAAAAATCTAGTTTGCTGACTTACTTTCTAAGGGGTGGTTCTTAATCTACACGTAGAAAGAAGTACAGCACTTAAAAGCTCTAATGGAAGGTCAGAATGGCTTTCTGGTCATTATTCATTAATTGTGCCTGAGCCACAATTTACATGCAGTCCAAAAGTATTTTATGCTAAAAAGGCAATCTGTACCACATAGTAGAGGCACAGGTGACACTCACGGTCTCTTACCATTACGAGCCCTTCTCCTAAGTCTAGAGCTGAGCTCCTACCAAAATCTGGCTCAAACCCAGCAGTCTTGGGGTTTGTATGCAAATACAGATGGAGCTCATTTCAGATCCCCTCAGCCCTAGAAACATCCCCTGCCTCACCACTGCACACCTTCTTATATATGTCAGGGAGAGGAAGCCATAAAAATCTAGAGCTGCAAAGTGTTCTGTTGCTTGCATCTACTGTTGTATTACACTGATTGGCTTAAGGGAGGCAGTGGAAACACTGAGAAGCTGTGGTTGACTTGATCTTAGAAATAGCTGTTACTGTGCAGCTGGACTGCACCACCTTCAGCCCTACATCATTCAGCTTTGATCTTTTAGGTGATGTAAACTTTACGTATGTTGCAGCTGTACATGTGATAACTTTCTGGTACTATTTTTGTAACTGAGGTTGGAAAGATTTTAACATCAGATGCTATCTGTCTCTCTGATCAATTACTGTTACTTCGGTCTTGAGAAAAAAGAAAGTGCATGTTTGAGTCATGGCATTTGCAACACCATTTTTAACCTTTTACAAAACCCAAGTATTTTATTTCTTCAGTAAATGTTATTAAAAAATAGAATGAAACCCCCCCAATATGTCATGTAAAGGGTGGTTTCCTCTCTGTGTGATTTCAGCACAAGGGAATACTGTTCTTGCATTTGAAGAATGACAGCCCATCTCTCCATTCAGCACAAGATTATGATAGCAGTTTATTTTCACCAAACCACACTTACATATTTTGACAAACTTGTGTACAAATAAATATAAAACAGTGACTTTTATATAGTAGGAAAATAAATATCATACAAAGCCTGAACTGTGAAGTATATTTAAGTAAATTTTACTTTTTAGCCCTAACTCAAGCCTTCTTTCTATTAGTACTTTCAACCATGAGAACTAAGTGACTATTATGTCAAGATCACAAATGTAAAGACAGGAACAGGATGCACAAAAAGCCACCAATCTATTTATCAGTCAATTTATAAATCAAAGAGCAACCTTTGCACCAGTGGCCAATATCTAGACAAGACCAAAAGAATAGTTTTGCTTGTGATTAGTTTCTAACTTGAACATAAGATAGGAAAATTAATATACACATCTTGTAAGAACTCAAAACATCTTCTGGGGAAAAAAAGAGATACCAGCTGGAATGTTGTTAATGCATTCTGCATATATTTTGAAATGCTTCAAGGTCAGTGCAAAACTCATATTTTCCTTTTCCGTACCTGAAGCAGAAGTAAATCTACTTAGTGGACAATGAGAACACATTTACACCAAAATCGTGAGTTCTGGACTGTTTCAAGGAACAGTCATTCACGGAAGAAGGTACATTCTGAATAAAACGTTAGGAGCAATCTTCCTTTCAATCAAAGAATTGTGTGGATAATCCTACCTGTAACTTCTGTCATTTGAAAGTACCGAAGCCTGAATTAATAAACATATTTTGTTGGTACAAACATCTGTTGTCAGATGTATGCAGGTACACCTGCATTTCACAAAATGCACATCAGGCCACAGAAGCAGCATAAGACATGGGCTAACTGGTACTTCTGTGAAATACTTCAATTACATCTAAAAGCGAACACATTTATAAATAAGAACTAAGCAAAAACTGGAAGATACCATATTTTCAAATGTAAAATAAATCATGGTACAATTGCAAAGGGAAGATCAGGGCACTTCACAGTGTGCAGTGCTTGCCCACTCCCTGAAAGCTTTGGTAGCACAGCTTTATTTCATGATGTAATCATAGAACTGAAAATAAATATAGGTGGATTATTCCATTTTGCAGCCAAGTGCCAGAGCAGGACATTACAATTCATAACAAAAGCAGCACTATAGATACTAAGATAGTTGGAGTGTTTAGTCATTTTCAGATTTATACAATATTCAAATTCTATGAATTGTGGCTTTCTAGAAAGAACTCAAACTATAGCCATAGAATAGTGCACTTCCTTGAACATAATTAATTCTTGTGTAATTTGCGTTCACTCTGGTCACATAGAACAAATGCATCAGAAGCTTGGTCCCATTCTAGACTTCTCATAAATAGATGTTATATAAAAGTACTAGAGAACTTGTTTAAATCTTACTTTTTGTGGTGCTTTTAGTAGACAGTTGTAAAACCACTTCGGGCAGTATGTGATGAAAATGCAATGGGTAGACTCATCAATTAAGTTTGTTAGGAAGCTTGCATCTGCAAAAAAAAGATACATATTTGGACCTTCTGTTTTTCATTTTTAAATTATCCTTTTGTTTTCTGAATAAATTACATAGCAGGTAATAAAACTTCAGTCAAAGCCAGACAATATGACAAGTGGCAACAATACAAACTACAGAAGCAGAAACTGTGTAGGTATCTGATCCAAATAATTCTGGATGTCACATGCAATTTTTTTAAATGTTTTGTTCTCTCAAGCTTTTACAGAAGTGTTACACAGTAAGATTTAGGGATCACCAGTGATTAGATTAAAAGAAACACTGTTGTCATAATTAAACTTCTACTAGCTTTCCTGAACAGAATCTGTGGCTGAATTTCTCTGTTTCTTAACACAGAGGACGACAGCCTTCCTGCATGCGTGTTGAGCACTGTAGAAACTCCTTTATCCAGCAAGGGTGAAGGGGAAGAAACTGCACTATGTATCTTTTATTATTGGTAGTTAAGGCAGAAGGAAGGAGTTAAGTCTAACTGTCCATAATTCAGAACCAGGCTGTTAAAAAGAAGTATTTTTTGGCAATAATGAATCACTGATAGATCATGTGCATCTTGGCTTCACAAGGAGCTTTTACTGAACATACAGATTGTTTAATACCTGAACAAACTTAACAGTTCCTGTACAAGTAATGCAGATGAGTCCTTCTAACATCCTGGGCTGCATCAGGAGGAGTGGGCAGCAGGTTGAGGGAAGTGATTCTACCCCTCAACTCTGCCCTTGTGAGACCTCACCTGGAGTGCTGTGTCCAGGTCTGGACTCAGCACAAGAAAAACCTGTTGGAGCAGGTCCAGACAAGACCACAAAGATGCTCCAAGGGCTGGAGCCTCTCTGTCATGGAGACAGGCTGGGAGAGCTGGAGGTGTTCAGCCTAGAGAAGTGAAGGCTTCAGGGAGACCTCACTGCAGCCTTTCAGTACTACATGGGAGCATATAAAAAAGAGGGTGAGGGACATTGTACACAGGCAGATAATGATAGAACAAAGGGGAATGATTTTAAACTAAAAGAGGAGAGATTTAGATTAGATATTAGGAAGAAATTCCTCCCTGTGAGGGTGGTGAGGCCACAGCACAGGTTGCCTGGAGAAGCTGGGGCTGCCCCATCCCTGAATGTGTTCAAGGCCAGGTTGGGTGGGGCTTGAAGCAACCTGGGCTAGTGGAAGGTGTCCCTGCCCCTGGCAGGGAGTGAGACAGAATGAGTTTTAAGGTCCCTTCCGAAACCACTCTGTGATTCCATGAAAACTCTTTGAGCTCTAAGTGTTGTCTGCTTTCTGTGCATGTCTCTTCTCTTGACAGTCATTTAATTTATTATATAGCATGCAAAAAGGAACTGGGAATGCCATGGTGACTCTCAAGCAGCCCAGGTGGCCCAGGATGAGGTAACAGGCCAGATGCAAGCTTTGTGTGTTTCTATTTGTTTTTCTTGGAAGTCAGAAGGTGCTGCCTTAGCCAGATGATGTGTGGAGGCCCAGGTGATGTCAGACAGAGTTCTGAAGGCATGGAAAAAGGAGACAAATTCTCTTTAAAGATAAGTAAAAGCAGGGGAGCCTTCTGTTTCTTTATTGCTTCCAGAACCGGCACCATTTCCTGGCATAGTTAGTAGTGGCATCAGTAATTAAAACTGTGTTTGTCACACATCTTAGCTCAATAATTTCTTACAAGAGTTGCATGGCTAAAGAAAATAAAAGGTATGTAGCAAAAGGTTTTCTGTTTCCCACTTTCCTTTTTTCTACAGATGTTTCTGTGCCTGATAGTACTGGGTGATAAAGACTGTAATGGCTCCTCTATAATATATACACATCATATTTTTTAAAGCAGAATATGATTTCTTATTTTCAGTCTTTCTCTCAGATCCTTCATAGGATAGAAGCATAGCTTTCTCTGACAGTCATTCTGATACTAACACTGATGATGCAAAAACCTTTTAGGAGATGGTCCATTCCGACAAGACTTAACACACAGAAAACAGTATTAAACACGCAACTTGTACCAATCCACTTGCATTTTAAACAGGTAACAAAAAGTTAAGGTAAATTTCATTATAAAATTATACAAAGTCTTAGTTTACTACCAAGTGACACCTCAGTTCCTCTCTCAGCAATGAAAAAGCCTTCCCTGATACAGTGCTTTCTTCAAAGACTGTAAGAGAAGGTTCTCCACCCCACAGGTTTTTTGTTAGCTGTGCATCAGAAACACATGGCCAAGGATCCTTCTATCCCTGGAACTGGCATGAAAACAGCTGCTGGATACTATAATTACCCTAATTGTAAATAAGAACTGTTAATACTGTCTACAAAGAAAATGGAATTTCCCTCTAACATGCTTTTGGCAGGAGTTTGTTATGATATCACCTACTGTGTTCCCTTTCACCTTATAGATCCTGGGTGCCTGCCAGTTTAAAGCATCAGAATATTCCTGCAATATTTTAAACCAAACTGGATTGTACTTTAATGAAGCAATCACCAGCTAAGTACACACTGGAACTAAAGAAAATCTCTCCTGTCCTATTTGCATTAAGAAAATAAATCAAGTTTTATTTGATTTAGCAAGTGCAAAACCCCGTAGAAAGACACCTACTTCAATTTAAGGATGACTTATCATAGTGTATCTTAAAACTGTTACACCTACTCTCAGGTTACATAATCCAAACTGAAACAAGCCATTTAAAAACTGAAATAAAATATCTGCCCTACCCCTTAAGTCAGTTTTAAACCAAATCTAAGGTTACTTTAGCTCACTTTTCTCCTGCACACAAGCATTTCAGCAGGTTTAGAACAAACACAATTTTGGAAAAAAAGAGGAATGTGAGTGGAGAGGTGAAAGAGACAATTTGCCTTTAGTTACAACACTATAGACTTGAGAAACATATTTAAAAAAATCCTTCTAGTATTCACAACATTGATATTTTGTTACTTTGCATTTAGAACAAGTATAAACCATTTAACCTGAAGAGAACACTATACAAGCTGTGAGCAGGCAAAAAGACAAAAATAAAAAACAAGGTATCACACTACTTTACTCAGTGCACCTTCATACAGATTTTAGAGCAACTTTGAAATAGAACACAATTCTAAATTAAATGTATGTACATGGTAAAGCAAAACTTTTTGAAGTATCTAAAGCATAATATATTTTTCTTAAAATAGAATGGAAAATACAGTGAACAGGCATATGAAAGGACAGTGGGGAAAAAACCATTCTTGACTTCAGAGGAGCTGCAACACTGCAGTTCAGCACCACACTTGTCTTATCAAGCTAATCAGAAGGGTAAAGAGATCCAAAACCCCCACACTCCCCATTTACATTATCAGCTTTACAAGCATCCTTAATACTACACCATTTTGACTTGCTGTGGTACACCTCAGTAAGTGTATTACCTTAGAAAAGTAAAGGTGTAAGCACAGGAAATGCTTAATGGTTCCCTCAAACTCAGAAGTTCTAGTAAGAGAAAAGGAAGCTGCTGTTCTTTAACATGAGAGTTAAAGGATATAGGAATCTGAACAGGCAATCCAGTGGATATGGCAGTTTTGTAATTTCATCTCACTGTGCCCTCATCAGTAGGGTGGGCTATGATCAGAATACTTCTCACATGGAATAGTGAAGCTGTAACTGGTAACATTATGTACTTTTCAAGAATGCTTAAATATGCCTTAGGGAATTACAGAACAGGAAACAGATTTACTCTGCTGTGGCAGTACTAATTAGCTGACCTTATATAACTTTCTGCACCTTCTTCCAGTCATCCCTAAAAACATCTAAAGAGATCATCATAGAAATAAAACATAAATATGGTGGCAGACACAAGTAGTAAATGAAGGTGGCTTTGGAGGCTTCCTGGATTATCCGATTTCCACATATGGTAGTTGGCAATGGATTATTTCCTTCTAAGCATAAATCCTACTTTTCTTGTAGAGGATTTCTAGAAAAGCTACATGGATGCTGGGATGGGATACTATCAGGTCTAGACTTTTAAAAAACTTCCTCAGCTGAAAAGGCCAAGGATAGAGCTGAGCAGTTACAATACCCAGAAGTACCTCCCCATCACCCTCTCCAACTTAAGGAAGGAGGATCGTCACAAGAACTAATGGAGAAATGGATGGAATGAGAGAAGGACTCATGGAATCATGAGGTTGGAAAAGACCTTTAAGGCCATACATGGCATCTAAAAGCTAGTTGGAGGGTTGTTCTTTGCAAAGATCTGCAGCATTTCTTCTCCTGCTCTTATACATCCTTCACCAGAATATAGTTGTGCACATTACATGAAAGGAGCTGCACAGCAAGAACATAAAGAGGAAATACAGGACTGTTCTAGAACAAGCTCTCCAGATATTATATCCTTTCCGTGTGATACAGGTCCTAATCCCACTCTGGCAAGCACAGGTGGACTTTTCTTATTTCCAGATCTCTTCTGCAGACTCTACTCTGAAGTAGCCAGTTGGTACTGTCTGTAACAAGCCTTACTCCTAAAAGACACATACACAGCAAAAGAATAAGAGTATCCAACTGAATACAGACTGCTCTTCAGAACTCTCTTACAAACATGCCTCAGGAATTCTTGGAGGAAAGAGGATTTTGCTCCCATTACTTAGTTTCAGTGTGGCAAAAAACATTCAGCTTGCCAAATCAGAAGACAAAGATCTGATATCTGCTTCCTTCACCTTTGTTAATTCCTGCTCCTGTTGGTCACTCCCATTCCCAGGGACAGCTTTCCACTCCAGTCAGAATCAGTGAATCATCACAGAGAAATCACTTAATGCTTGCACTGGGAATTCTCTGATAAGATGGAATTCAGCTTTTAAACAGAAAAGGGAAGATTCTACTTGGCTGACTGCCATGAAACACACATTCATTTAATTCATTTACAAAATAACCTTGAAAGAACTGCTTTAAACCTATCCAGTGAAACTTATGCCAACTTTCCCTGTTAAATACACATATTTGCTCTGAAATGTGAATCACTGAGCCTGCAGAGATTCCATTTAATTAATAAAAACCTCTGATAGTGAAGGATTAAAGGGATTATGCAGTCACAAAGCAAAGTAAAAAAATTAAGTCTGCTTCTGTGCGCCATTCATTTACTGCTATGTTAAGTGGACAGCTAAATGCCAACGATTATTAGCAATCCTCTTTAATTAGTCAGAAGCTCCTGCCTACACACTGAACTTCTACAGAACTACTGAAATTTGTCCTCTGATACCAGCTGTGGATATTAGAGTGATAAGTGATCCTAAGCCTCTGTGGTAAAATCAAAAACATGTGTATGCCAAATGTGAAAATCTTGACAGAAAAATAAAAAAAGGCATAAGGACATCTCTGGCAAAAATTGTCTTTTTCCATCCCCACTGTAGATTAAAGCCCTTATCCTCTAGCTTTTTTAGACAAAGAAAAGGGCATAGTCTTCAAAGATAGCAAAATCTTACTGTTTCCAATAAAATGGTTTGTAGCAAGAAACTAATGAGGCAGAGCATCATGCAATTAACAGAGTATGAAGTATCTCAAGCAGGGAAATCTGGAAGATATCTCTTTTGCCTTGTCCATCTCTTGAAATCTGCTGCTTTAGTGTTTCTTCACTTTGGGCTGGAAAAGGAATGACACCCCCCCCCCCCAACCCAATCAAGCACACACCCCCCGAGCCCCCGAACCCAACCAAACACAGCAAGCCCCCAAACACACCCTCCCAACCCAAACACACCCCGACCCCTCAAACACAAACTGTGCTCCCCCCGTGCCCCCTCCAGTTCCCGCCACATCGCGCGAGGCTCCGCAGCGCCCCCTGCCGGCGCGGAGCCACTTCCGGCGAGCTCTGAAGGGACCCCGGGCCCTGCCGATATAAAATAAGAAATACAAAATACAGCCACCCACGAGTCAGTCCAGCCCTGTGCAGAAAACCCAACAGGAAAATATGTTCACCGGCCCCAGTTCTTTCCCAATAGCTTTTGGCTTCCACACTCCCCATGCCAGGAAGGACTGGGTTCCGATTTGGACTACTCTGGATTATAAAAAGGTCTCTAAAAATCCAGTATTTTGCATTGAAAATGCCTCACAACAGAGTTTGCTGCGACAAAGAAACCCAAATTGGAAACTTTTGCCTGTTCCAAGTGTAGCAGTATTGCAGAAACACATGCACCTTCCAAGAAATGAGCCCAAGCCTCCCGCCTGCTCTACGGCTGGGACTGGTGAAATGAGGAGGAAGGATGGACAGAACCGACTAACAGCCTATGCCTTTCAGCAAGGTTGCTTTGTACTGCTGTGATGACCAGTGTGATGACCTGAAAAAATAAATAAAGAAGATTTTATTCTGCTTTTATCCAGATCATAATTTCTTATTAGATGTGAACAGTTTATTTAGGATACCTCAGGATAGAGGTAGAAGGGCACAGAGAAAGTTCCAGCCTTGCTGCAGACGTCTTCCTCTCTTTCCTTATACTGTCTACTCTCATAATTTCAGTTTTAAAAACGAACTGGAATTGCGTAGTTAGTTCCATTACTTTTTTTGTGAAAGAAACCTTATTTCAAGATCAGGTCTCTATTCCTCTGTTTGTGGCTGTGTTATCCAGAATTCAATTCCCATAAGATATCTATGTGCTGTACTTCCAAGCTCCAGTCACGCCAGACTTACTTTCCTTCATGTCAAACAGAGTGAAGCTTCAGTTTTGTAATTCCATAGCGCTGAGAGGGCAGAAGAATTAAGAATCAGTTTGTCAAGCTTCACTTGGAAAATACACCCTGACTACAGTGGGCCAGTCCAGCAGGGCCAAAGAGCAAGAGGATTTTTTCCCTCTCAAGCTGGTGGAAACTATACTACAAAGCAGCAATGTTTTGGCAGCTGTGATCCCATGCTCAAGAATTTTTAGACCACTTGCCAATTCTGTAGCAAAATAAAATATCTCTTCAGAAGGGCCTAAGGGCCTGCCATCTGCATTACACAAGAGGTGTGTGTTCAGGTAAGCACACAAACTCACTTATGCACCTTCAGCCCTCCACAGAACAGGAAAATTTAAGTCAGAACCTCTCGCAGATATTGCCTAACATGGAAAGAAAATCCGAAGATAGAAATACCCAAATACGTCTACGAGGTTACAGAGAACATATGTCACATGTGCTACATCACAGTTCACACACAGTGAGCACTAGAAGCATCTTCAAAAACAAAGTTAACAGCAAGTGCCCAAATTATGGTTAGTTGTTTCCTTTGGTCAGCTTAGTCTCCAAAAAGGCCATTTTCAGTAAACACTAAAACACAGACTATAAATAAGGCAATGCAAGCTAGTGGCAGGAAAAAAAAGACTTATTGCATATATGATCTCACCAGGCATCTATTTTGGTATGCAAAATAGATCTAATAATCACATTATGAAGCTGAATAATCAGCTAAAATGTTAAATTTTAAGATAAACTTCTCATGTGTTAATAAGGACAGATATCTGCTAAACCAGCAGTGACAAAAAACCCCCAAGCCCCTACATGCTAGACCCTACCCAGGAAAGTAAATAGCAGCGCACATACTTTTTTTCTCTCATACCAGCTGACGTATAACTCATTGAAACAAGATGTTAAGTAAAAAATGCTAGTAAAATTCAAGGAAGAGCAACAGGATATTTACACAATTGTGCATAATAATATCAATAGGATCTTTACACAATAACAAGCTCATCTGCAATTACAGTGTCAATACCAAATCATTATACTGCACACCTCTCTTCTTGCTAACTAAATTCAAGCCAAAAATCTACATCAGGAGTTATATCCTCTGAAAAAGTCCCCCATATAAATGCTGCTGGTAACTCACACCTTTTCTGAAATTTCTGGTTTTGCCAATTGTCACAATACTTGACTAATGTAACAGTTTGTGCTTACTTGTCATAAAGGACCTTAAAACAGGAGAAAGAAGTGTTGCATTATAGATTAGATTTCATTCTTGCTATTTTACACAGAAGGTAGATAATTTTGGGAGTCTTTTTGATTGGTTTCATTGTGTCTTATTTTTACTTTTTTTAAAAAAGTTTTCTTGCAACTTGTACTTCATGAGCCATCCATCATTTTAAGCCAAGAGGAGTTATTTCTTCTGATAATGAAGGATAATCTTTTATGATGGGTTCATATAACTTACTGCTTAGAATTTTCTTAGTAATTTATCTCGACTGCTATCTGCCTTGTCGTTTTAAGCTGAGGCTCTTGAAAGAAAGTCTATTGGCATAAATAAGAACTTTGAAAAGTTTTCCCACAAAATAGTAATTTTGGTAGAAACTAAATCAGTTTCTTGCAAATCAACTTCCCAGTTTTCACAGCGCAATTCACATTTACTTCCCTCACCCACGGATTCAGGGCTTTGTACCTTTGTTTGGTATGAGCTGTTTCTTTACTGTGCATGATGACGTGTGCACTGTACCCTGAAGGAAATGCCTTTGACATTTTGGTAGACGAAAGAGTGTCTAAGTGACAACTTCAAATCTGAGTAAAGGCAATAAGCTGTGGGCAAGGTGCCCAACCTGAACATGACGCACTTCATGATGGCTCTAAGAGGCTGAGTCTTCCTTGAGAAAAGACAAAGGACAGAAGTTGCCTGTGAAGAGTGCTTCATTAGCTTTCTTTGGAGGATGCTTAGACTGAATATTGATAACACCATTGTCATTGATAGTTCACTGAAGGAGAAGCATTAGTACAGAGCATCCAGCACCAACAGTGAGATCATGCATCAAATCAGACCTAATTACTGTCTCCAGTTTTGGAATGAAGAGCTGCATGACTCAGATGAGGAGCAAGCATTCTTCTCTTGCTACTTATTTCTCTCATAGGGAAGCACAGATAAAGAGAAGTATAGAATGTATTAGGTTAATTTTGTAGAGAAATTCTTTTGTCATAAATACTCACTTCAGCAAAGAGAAGTCCAGAGAAACAGGATTTGTAGTTCAGACACCTGCAGCATGTGTTCTGTAAGGCAAGGCTAACCCTCTCTGTGCACACAGGCAAGTTTAGAAAAGTTTAGGCTGGCAGGACCTCTGTGGGACTGTGGCAAGATAGACCCACCCTGATAAGACCTAAAATCCAATCAAGCTCTCAGCAAGCTATCATGCAATATCAACTGCTGGAGCCAGGATGTTGTCTTGGTGTTAATTCCACACCTCTCCCATGCCCCAGTCTACACTCAAATCAGAGCGTTTGAACTTATGTGGGGATGGTCAGGACCTTGCCACACGTACTTTTGAAATTCTGTCCCGTTCCATCCTTGAAGCTATTCAAACCTGAATAGACATGCTCCTGGACAAACCCTTCTGGCTGACCGTGCTGATGATTTCCAGAGGTGCCTTCTTTGAAAGACTTCAACTGCTCTTTCAGAGACTACTGTGTTTCTGGACAACCTCTTAACCACGCCCATGAGGGACATGCTCTCTTTGCAGCAAAAATACATCTGTTCTATATGACCAATGTAGCTAATTTGAAATTAGTCCTGGAAGCCATTGGATGTACAATATAAAAATTAGGGTTCTTCAACAGGAAAGGGTAATAAAGGAAAAAGATGAGAAGCAGGTAAGTTTATACCTTTTGCAACTTAAAATTATCACAAAATTCAGCATAGGGAAAGAACTTTTGTAACATTAGCTGGATTTCATAGTATTTTAAGGAGCATTTCAAGACAAAAACATTTCATTAAAGTAACAAACCTCAATTTGTCACCATCTAAAGGAAAGAAAATGGCCATAAACACTTTTTTTTTTATTATTTTCAAGGCTCTATACAGTTGGATATGACATTTCATAGAGAATGAAGATGAGGGACCAGTCCAGCCCAGCTCTTTGATATGAAAAATGAAATTTTAAGTAGAGAAGACAAAATATGCTAGATGGAGGGAAATAAGCTTTAAAGTGATGAGATATAAGGCAGCTACTGTATTAGCATTAAGTAAAAGCAAAAAAATGGAAAAAACATTGCTAACACTCTCAGAATTAAGTAGTTAGTTCTAACTGGAAGAGAAGTGAAATGGAAAAGGGTCTACTGCGGGACCTGTGTTTAATATTAGCCAAAGTAGTTTATATGTACCAAGCAAGTCTCCAGATGGAAGCTGTACTTCCTCTGCCAAGACAGTTCTCTAGGGCAACATTGGATGAGGTCTTCTCAAATAAATAGATGTGAAATGCTGCAAGGGGGCAGAACAAACAAAAAAATTGAATTCCCTAATACTAACTTTGTAAATTAACTAGATGTTTTAATTCCCTTTTTCTTTTACTTTTTCTGGCACAAGAGCCCCGAATACAACACAACACATTCATCTATCTCACAAAAGGAAAAAAAAAAGTGCATTTCATATATCAGATGCTTTGCGTCAAGCCTGCTAAGGCTCATAAATCAGCTGTCTTATTGCCCTGGTCATTTCAACCAACGTCTGACCCTTTTGTTAACTCATGATTTATAACTGGAAGTTACTTTTTTTTTAATGCCAGATTTATAAACTTTACTGTGCTTGGTTTGATATAATATCCATTTTGTACACCAAGCTATAAGACTAAATTTATTGTCTATGAACTGTTACCTTGAAAAATTACATCAATGCAAAGTGGTTCCCATTTAGAATCAATGGGCAATAAATTCACTGGATTTTTTTTTTGAAGAGAGGAGAGAACATGATATTTATGAAGTCATGAGCGGGTATATAATGGGAGAAACTGGGAGCAGAGGCAACACTCAGACAGGAGTTCTGAGTTAGAGGGGTAGACAAAGACAAATCATATTCAGCACAACAATGATGCATAAGCTGATATTCTGCTGTCTCATTATTGTCAGCTTCTCCTGTCCTCTCTCATCTCTCCCCATCATCAACACCAGTGAGATGTCTTATCAACTCTCAGGTAAGAGTCTTCTGATTTTAAAGATTATAAAGCAGGGGCAGGTACAATAAAGGCAGAAAAGAGGCAGGTGTGCTTTCCAAGGGGTCTTGATTTGTGCTGATCAGTTGTAGAAAAACAGGAATGCCTTCAGAACACCAGAAGCACAGGTGATATATCAGTGGATGCTAATCTTGTAAAATGGGGAGGTTGGGTGCCCTAAAAATTCATCCCTGCTGCTTGGAGATCCAGGAAACAAAAGTATGTATCCAGCACTAAATGTGAGCTGGTATTTAGTGTCTGAGCATTTGTAGGCGTCGGGTAACTTAGAGATTCTTGGCTATATAGTTTCTTCTCTTCCTACCCTTTGAAGCGAGTACTTAAAAAGGGGGAAACCTACCACAAAGAACAGGCAAGTCTGTCTTACGCTCCTATGTATTGAGCATGCAATTTGTTTGCACTAATTCAGATCCCATTTAGCCCAGGGAAAGGATAAATCTTTACTTGGAAAAGGTATCTTCAAAGTTTGAAATGGCCAGGTAAAAATGCACAGCAGAGTCCACACATCACAGCGGAATGTTACTGTCACCAGACCTGATTTGTACTGGAAGACTTTCTGAAGTGAGTTCTGAAAGCACAGGCAAATCAAACCCAAAGTTATTGCTTAAAGCTGACTATTAAAAAGTGGCTGTTCTTACCAGCTTTGCTGGTGCACCAGCTGTTGTTCTGGTTAATAGGTATCAGTAGTCCCTAGCTTGCTTTGAAAATCTTGGACTCACTAAGCCAGCATCTTCTCAAGCCTTCCACTATGTAACTTGCATTTACAGGTAACCCTGATTCAGTATGGGTAATACCTATCACATCACCGAGTGAACAAGCTGGCTCTAACCATTATTGCATTTGTTTGAAGACATCCACTAGGCTTCTTAAATCCTCCTTGCTAATACAAAGAGTCTCCAGGATTGATAATATAGAAGAACTGTTTTAAAGAGGATTGGTTTGGGGTGCTTTTTTAGTTCGTTTGTTTGTCTTTAATCTCAAAGCAAATTTACCCATTAACACTGCTCTGATTTAAAAAACAATCCAAGCTCTGAGGTATGAATTGTCTCCACACAGCACAGGGAAGTTACTGTATTCTTATTCTGAGTCTTACAATAAAAACCCCACTTTGCAATTTCCTTTTATGCACTGAACAAATAACTAACATAGATGTCCAAGGTCTTCTGGTTCTTGATCTTTGTCCAAATTTCTGAAATGTTGGGGGACTATTTTCAGCAGTTTATTTTCTTATATATTCCCTGTTGAGGAGCTATATAGTCATATTCTGCAGTTCAGAGCAACCGAAATTCCCTAGTGTCAGCTAGGCGTGCAACTACAAAATGACATTCGTATACACAACTAATGTTTGATAACCACAATTTTGAATGTCTGCTTTATATTAGCAAAGATGAAATCTACTGCTCAGATTACAAAAGTTACCTGAAGTGTAGCACTGCTAAGGGCTTCTGTTGCCCACCTGCCATGGGGCACAGGCTGGCCACAGAATTCTGAATTCTCTATGCATATACAAATTAATTCTATCAGCTACCAGCAAACTGCTGTTTCAGAAAAAGTAGTAACATCTGTACTGGTATGCACATTAACTGAGAGAGAACTGACACACACTGAGAGGCTTAGCTGCCAAAATAAGCTGTAAGATTTCCTACATTTATTCCTGCCCCTCCCCCTCCTTTTATTGCATTTAATAGTTGGGAAACTGAGCAGGTTAATAGTTCTTGAAGTTTTGTCTTTATTCATAGAAAAGCTCCAGCATAGGAACTAGCTGGTAAAGAAATGCAGCTAAAAAAGGAAAAAAAAAATATATACAAGTCTCCACGTGTAGAGGTGAGTACTGGAAGGATTAGGATGAGTACCTCAAGTGATGAGAGGGGCTGCTGTTGGTCAAAAAACTTTCCTAAGAAAACATCTGACAGAGAAATCTGAGATTAAGATCAGGAAGATACATTTTCTCAAAGCTTTGGAAGGAAAAAAACCCACAAAACCAACTATCCCCTATTTTAATCATTAAATGAGGGTGGATGACTGGTGCTTTCATGAAAATTTTCAACAGGTCAGGCCAACAGACCTGATCAGAAATCCCCTGAGACAGACTGAAACAGGAATTCAAAGAAAAAGACTCACCATATGCCTGTTTCTATCATATTACATTTGCAGCTGATGAAGATTCGAGATTAAACCTGGAGAGGCTGGGCAGCCCAGGAAGCACTTCTCTGATTCAGTTTCTGCAAGAGCTCTTGGGCACACTAACTGAAGACAACAAAGCAGGTGGGGATTTACCACAGCAATGGGAGAATGCCTGTGGTTTGCATTTCCAGCTTCCACAGATATTGTGCCCCAACTCCCAAATATTTACTGAAATACAACATTATGCACAGCCAACAGACTGCTGTCATTTAGTTAAACTGGGGCCTTGGGGAAACCCACTGAGCAACCATGCCTGCAGTTCAACACTACCTGATAGAGCCTCCAAAGGAGTTTAGCAAAACCTCCATATAGCGAAATCAGGGCAAAGACCGGCCATAAAGGAGCTGGCAGACGAAACAAAACAGCAGTCTTATAAAACATCAATACTTGCAGAATCAATAGCAAAAGATGGTTTGGGGAGCAACAGATGCTCCTGTCTGGTCCTCTGAACATTCCAGTTCCCGAGTTCTGCCAGCTATATCATTATGGCACATGAGAATTATTTGTCTAAGTTCACAATTTCTAAGTAGTAAAGCATTTCATTATGTCTCCCCTCTACCAGGTCTTACCCCCAGCAACTACAACCCAGGGGAACGTATCAAAGAGGTAAGTAAATGACCATCTGTCACTGAAACAAGAAAAATAAGATTCCACAATTTAAACTACACAGAATTGTTACTGAGACATCATTTCAGATCCACAGACTTCACGAGCAGTACAGACTAAAGTAGTATGCCACAGTGTTCTTGAAGCTGGAATCACTTAGCAGTTATTGCCTAAGAATCACTTAGGCAGGGGAGGGGGGAAAATTGAAAAAGAAAAGGGAAAAAGAGAGGACAGATAATCCACAGCACTTAATTCTAAACCCTTCACCTTTTCTCCCCCAGAAAAACAGTTTTCTAAGTACAGGCCAATTTACAGCTTAATTAGCCCAGGCACCAGTATTAGCTGCATGTCATTTCCCCCTACACACACACTACAGCATAGGCTACACAGTATTATCAGATGTGTTATGAACCATTAGGTACATGGAGAACATCATCCCTGTTCACTTCCTGCTGAATTAAATACAAATGCAAAGACAGTGACTCGTTTCAGTGCATCATCTAAATCAAAGGGCACACTGGGCAGCTGCCTCTCCTTCTTCCAGTCACAACACAGGGCTTGGTGATCAGTCAGGGCAGTGAAGAGTGTACTTTCCCACTGGAAACAAGTACCATCCAACAGTAACCTCCCTAATGCTGTCTGACTTCAGAGTTTCTATGGAAATCATCCTCGAATTGCTTTGCTGGGACGCTTCTTGACCAAGGACAGGAAACAGTTCAAGAAACGTGGGAATCTTTCCGAGTGCTTCTGGAAATACTGTGTGTGAACAGGAAACTTCCTGACTGGTTGCATAATTTATAGATGTCTGAAAACATGTATATAGATTTGCTTGATTTAAAATGAGAATGAAGAAACATGAAGGCAGCACCTAACTTTAGACTCCACGCTACTTGGAAATGAATAAATTCTTGATATTTTGCAATTATGCTGTGACCAATGTAGTATTTTCTTAGAGCTGAGCAAAACAGGAAGCAAGTAATGTGACAAAGAGATAAATATACAACACAAAGAATTTGGGCAGGGGAGGCAAGATTCCCATGAGGTCCTATGAAACCTTCCAGAAGAGCAATGTCTCAACTATGTTTAAGTCCAAAGGCAAGAGGACTTTGTCACTTGATGTAGACTGGGGCGTCAGAAAGAAAGGGTCATTGCTGCATCCCCTGATGAGCTGGTAAGGGATTAACAGTGCCCAGTCCTGTCCTGCCACCCCCAACACACCACAAAAACAATAAGCACACGTCAGGATCAAGCATCCGCTCCCACTACTGCTGGAGACAAGTTTTTCTTGTTCACTCATAAAAAGACCCACAAATTTATTTCTTTGCAGCCTTACCTAGCCCCCAGCTACCCATGACAACAGGGCTGCCTGTGCATAGCGTGGGCTTTAAGAATTGTGTCTGGTTATCATCAAGCAGATGGCACCCATGGCTGTCAATGTCAAGGCTTGCATCCAGACTCAGACAGTCAGTGGAGGCAGGAATGACACCATTTAAAAGATTCTGTGGCTGTGACCTGCGCTTATGTGGCTGCACACAAAGATGCAGGAAGGTGACACATGGATACAGATAATATGTGTTACTAGGACAAGCCACCTCCTGCTTGGGCACTCAAGGGCAGTGAGGTTGTTCCCTTGAGCTACCATTCACTGATAATGTATCTTGATATGCAATGTAAATAAGGGAGAGGACAAAACAGCAGCTGCAAAAGGCTTCTAGTTTGAGTCCTTCATATGCGGAGTACCACCATACTTTCTCAATCCTGGGTACCCTCCTGATAGTATCTGGAAGGAATAGAGCTAAACAGTCAGGAGTTGTCTCTGGGTGATGCCAATCTTGATAACATGTGCAGACTGTGTGAGCTGTGAACCCTACCCTGCTCAATACATCGCACAAACCTCACGCCAATCAAGGCTCACAGAAATCTTGAAGTAAACTCAGCTAACAGTGATACATAGACTACATTGATCTCAACAGTATACATCATAAATCTCTGACTGTGCTATTTAAACAAAGCCTACAGGCTTGAAGCAGCTTGTTCACTTCACATAAATTACATGACAGATGATGCCAGCTGTAACAAAGAAAAATGTCCTCAGAAAGTCAGGGCAGCTGGATGCCCTGTGCAACTATTTGTAATCTTCTGAACATTCATCCTTCTCTTACATGGAGCAAGTCAATGCCTGTCTGGAAATTACTCTTTTTCTGCTAATAAAAACTTGTAGGAGAAGACTTCAAATTTATCTAAATGAATAACCTAGTAAGACAGACAGAGCAGCAGGAAGAAGTATAGAGGCTACAGAGAATTTCCCCCCCCTTTTTAGAGGGGAAAAAAGAAACATATATTTTCAAACATTGCAAGCATAAAGTAAAATAAATAAAACAAAATGAATAATAATGGAAAAAATATTAAAAAGTTCACTAGCCATCTACCCAAGAGCTGTTAGGTGCTGAGGACAGAGTCAAGCCAAGGTAATTGAGCTATAAACCCTGAAGCGTTAAGCTTTTAATACTGCAAAAATACTTGCTAGTACTTCTGGCAATACCCAATCATTTTACTGTTCAAGGTAGACCAGGTCACAGCAGCAGGGGGCTGGGGGGGGAATTCAGCTAATTCTAATCCACCAGAATTTCATCGGAGCCTGAAACTTCTCCCCCATCACAGTTTCTAACTGTGAGCAAGAACTTGAGCTGGCAGAAGGATGCATGCTATTGACAAAGCAGCAGCACAGCTGGGCTGACATTGCTTAGATCTCTGAATAAAAACATAAAATAATTTTTTCATTTCACAAGCCTATTCACTTACCTCATTTTTTTTTGACCAAAAATAGCTAGATGATTTGACTCACATTTTTAAATATGCTTAAAATGACCAAATCACCCTTTAAAAAAAAAAAAAATCAATAAACCATCACCAATGACATATCCAATGATATATCTTCAAGATGCCTGTGTTTCAAGCAAGCGCAACACTTACCTTATCAGAAGCACCTTCAGTTATATGCTCATCTAAGATTACTTCTTTTTTTACCAATTTCAGTACAATGCTACATCTTTTGTTCTGTACCTTGTACTCCCTGCAGTGACTCTGCCTTTCTCCTGCAGGCTTCTTTAAGCACTGTTGATCACATCTCTCTGTTAGGTCCCTTAAAGCAGAAAAAGATGAGCAAATTGTTTCTCTGCAACTAGTTGAGAACTTCACTGCTCTGTAAGACATACCCATGAATTAAACCTACAATTTTTTTCTTTGTACTTCCTCTAGAACAAAAATTTCCCAACAAGATTAGCAGAGGCAGAACCTTTAAATCCTGCATGCCAAACCCCAACAGTTTACAAATCCTGATATAATATTTCACATTCAAAAGGTGCTTGCCCTTTTTTGTGTAATATAATTAGAAAGGAAAAAATATGTCCTGGAGTGGCCAGGGTAGAGTGCGACTGAAAAATTCAAACAACTATAAAATCCCTCAACAAAACAGCAAAAGTAGCCACTACATGACCATTTTCACTATACCCACAACCTAATGTCCACTGTACCCCAACCTATGTACAATCAGAATGTAATATTTCCTTAAAAATCTATTTTCTACAAATTACCAAGAACAAAAGTAAACACACATTTGAAACAATTCTTTGCAGCACATTTTTCAGTTTTATTTATAAAATCAGTTGCTCCTTTAAAGTGTACAGTTACAATCACAACTGCAAATTCACCCACTGTTGAATATTATTTCAACAGAATACCCCTACCAACTGATGTAAAAATTCATTTGACTGTGATTTAAAACTCGATTCAGCTGGAAGATAAACTTACCAACACATTACTCATTCAGCAAATATTTATCACACTGTAAAAATACACAAGAGTCCCTTCTGTTCTTAGCAATACCATTAAAATATTTGCACATCAACTCATCTTTTAAAACATAATTCTGTATTTATGAATACAAGGAAAAAAAATTGCCAGTGAAATCCACCAGGGGTTTCTGAACTGCTGGCGCCCCCACAGGGGGTAGTAACTGCATCACTACTGTTCTTGCACGCTTTCCTTTTCATCACCAAAAAAGTGAACTTTGAAGCAGTTCTAAACTGTCCGCAACACTTTGCCAGGCAAAACAGAGTCACAGGAACAAAATAACAGGTGCAAATCTGGCTGCAACACTTGCTCCACTGGTCTTTCAGATTGGAACTACAACTCACTTTGACCACTCCAGCACACCAAAAAGACTAAAGATTAGTAAAACCTGAAGTAAAAACTACCAGTTCCTGAAAACTTAGCGAAATGAGGTCAAAGGCTCGATAAGGCATTTAATTGCAAAATATTGTGGTTCTAACAGGGTAAAGAGTAGCTTGGGAAACATTTTTTTTTCCATTCTAAGTGTGGAATTGCCCTGATTTTTGGGCAAATAATTGTCTCATCATTACGTAAGGCACTGATTCACCTTTTCATTCCTCTTATATTCTTGTCTGAAATCAAAATTCAAATTATCATATTTGGAAAATGCTGTGAAAAGACTAGGAAAGGTATAACACACTGCCCATGTTTTCCTACTTGAATACATAAGCTGCTATATGTAAACACCTCTTGAAGTCTCTTATTTTAAGAGGTGTTTGAACACAAGCAGTACTGAGCCTGTGTGGACCTCTGCTGATTTACACCACAAGAAAAAACCAAGTTTAAGTGGAAAAAGCTAAAAGACAAAGAAACACAGCTTACGAATAAAGAGAAACCAATAGGTTTAAACAGAGCAGGCAAACATACTGTAAAAAAAAAATTTAAAAAATCAAAAGAACACCGCCTGAGTCAAATTAGCCTTGAAAATTTAAAGTTGCGTAAAAATAACTTTCCTTAAAATAAACAGTAATGAGAAAGATTGTCACTGGATTGATTTTTAAAAGTAACAGAAACCTTTAGATAAATAGTTTTCCTTCAATGACTTGCAGGTCACAGTACTTTTAATTTAACAACTTGAAGCTCACTAGTAACTGAAACTAGAGAAATGAAAATACTTCAAACAGCAGGAAAGGAAGAATTACACAGAATAAAGGGTACACAATGTGTTACATTCTAAAACTCTGTTGAGAAGGCTAAGGTGATTAATAACACCACACAGAAAACATGATTACATCCAGCTTTTGATAAACAAAGAGGAAATCAGACAAAATTTGCTGGATTTTAGTGTTCGAAGAGCACTTTGAGACATCCATGAGAACAAGTCCTTTCACATACTGAAAGTGGTTTCCACTTTCTGAACACCAAACTTGCATTATGCACAAACTCCTTTTTCATCCATGGATTTAGACAGCCAGTGACTCAATTATAAAGAAAGAGGTTAAAACTGATACAGGAAGTTAAAAGTGCTAAGAAATAATGAATATGTGGTTCGATTTCAAGTTTGGCTCCAGAACACGTGACTTTTCACAAAAGCATAAGAAATGAACCTTGAACTCTTTTTGGTTTTGGCATCATCACAACAAAAGCAAAACAGAGAAACTGCTTAAAATTTCCTATTTGCTACGTCTGGATTCAACTTAACCACTCTAAATCAACAACAAAAACATTAAGATACAAGCCCACCTGCCAGAGTACTAGCAACATAAGAGAAAAGATTGCATGTAACTACTTTAATTGATAACTACTTGCCTTGATAGAGAAGACTTTCCCCCGTGTCTGTTTCTAAAAAGAAGATCCTGTGGAAGGAAGTAACTACTGCATTGATATTTCTGGGGTGTTTTTTTGGCTGCTGTGTGTAATTTAATCTCTAGTCGATTTTCAAACCAGTTACCCTCATTATACATCTGTGCTGATAAACACAACTTTAAAATCAAAAGCTGTAAAACAACTTGGCTTAAAAACACTCATCACAATAAACACAGGGAAAATCTTCGCTTCTTTTCTCTTCAGTTTATTTTTTTCCGATGGGCACAAGCTGGCAAATGGCATTTGATGCAGAATAACCTGGCTGGTTTCAGCTGCTCTTTAAAAAGCCTACTGGATTCTCAAACCAGCTACAGTGATTTCAGAACCTCAGAGTATTAGGATCTTCAGTTTAGACTTTTAAATATTGAACAAAAATGAAGAGTACTCTGCTGTAGCTTGGTTTCAATACATCCACTTTACCTGGAGAGTAAACGTGCTCTGATCATTTAGGTTCATTACCATAGGTTCTTAAACACTGCATCTTTTCAGACTCTTACTTGCCAAGTTCAAAAAAACAAACATCCAAACCAAAAAATCTTTGTATTTTGCTCATCACTGAGCAGTTAAATGTTAGAAACATATTCTATTCTGTGTCAAGTCTATGAGGTCAGAAAGTGAAATCTTTCTGCCAGTGAAAGATTGTCTTCAGAGTCATGCCAGGACCGGCAGGGTGATGGAGGAAGATCTAGTTTCATATGTGTGACTGCTCATGTTGGTAAGAGATGGCCATGTAGATTCACTGCTAATATGAAGCAGAGCCAGAGGAAAAGAAAATGGGAATGACACCGAGCAGTTTTACTGACAGAGGTGCTGATGCCCTCAGTGTTGCAGGAGTGGAAGTGGTTTTCCCTTGCTTTCCATATTGCCATCAGCCAGTACAGCCTCACAACTTGCTTCCCTGTTGTCACATGTAACACAGCCCTTTAAAAAGGAACAAGAAATAGGAATTTAAATTCTTCTCCTTGTGAGTCTATTTTAAAGGGTCAAATCCTCAACACTGAAACCTCTCATCAATGGGCTGAAATCTCCCTAAAAGCAGAGATTATACAGGTGTCATTTTCAGAAGCAGACATTTGCACCTGCAACTTACCTTGCCTCAGAGATTAATTCTTTGGTTAGTGGAAAATACAGTTTTACCTTTGAGATGAAAAGGCATGTGGCTTCCTTGAATTTGAAGACCTTATCATTCAGCTTCATAAGCAAGCTCCTCATTAAAGATTTGGACTGCAGCCTGAACAGCAACAATACTGAACAATACCAAAGGCTGAAACACCTGAGTGTATTGATAGACAAGACTGTTCTGGGTTTTGAGAAATAGTACAGTATTGAAATACAGCATCAGAACAGAAATCCTACATTTCCTTCTACTGTCAGAAGCCTGGTTGTATTCACAAAATCACAATCTGCATTGGAAATATGAGGTACTGCTTAGGAACAGTTTCAAGACCTTAGATAGAGAAGATTGATACTTGCATACCAATATATCTTGTAACATTTGAGATATAAACATTCAACAGAATTTTATGTAAGATCACTGGACATCATTTTGCTCTCTGAATCAAACACAATGTCCTAACCAAAACAGGACATATGATTTTTATCAACAAGGTATTAAAAAAATAAAGACTAATTTTCTGGTCTTCTTCCAAAGCTGAAGACATAGATGTCTCAGTTTTTTGCTTGTAAGAATAAACACCACACATTTGACAATTGCCAACATTTGACAATCCTATAACGCCACATTTGACAGTCCTAGCACATACGGCATGCAGTGGTCTAACAGATATGAGACTTTCCTGCTGCACAAGTAGCCCACTCTGCCTTGAAATTTCCTGTACAGCTCAACATTGAAGCGCTAAGTCTTTGTGGGACTAGATCTGCCTTGCTCTTCTCCACAGCACCTGGGAGCAGTCTGAGCAGGACATTCAGAAGCAGTTTAGCAAAGTGCCCAAGAATTATATCAGCTAAGGTAATCAAGCATAAGATACCATCTACAAAAAATCAGCTATTTTTGTGTTTCTTACTATAGACCTGAACCTCCTCTGTGTTTATGAGCATTTTGCAGCTTGCTGAACACACTTTCTCTAATCTTCACTTATATCCCAGCATCATATGCTATTCATTCATAGCAACAATCCATTTTATAAGTGCAAAAGTCCTAACACAAACAGAAAAAACATCTCAAGATGTCTTAATGAGATCATGACACTATTCCCATTTATCCAAAACCGTGACTGAAAGAACTTTTCTACAGTTACCACACAGAATTTGCATATCTTGAAAACAAAGACATACAAGGCAAGACCTGCACGTTGGCAGTTCTCAGGGTTCTCAAGCTCATTTCCTGCTTATACTGACATTCATGACCCCAGCACTTATGATGACTCCAGCTAGAAATGCCCTGGTTGGCCAAGGCACGAATGACTTCCCAAGTTCTTTCCCACCTGCTCACCTGGGTGCTGATCTGCAGCGGGACAGTCTGGGTCCGGATCCACGTATGCACCTCTGCAAGCTCCTGCTTTTGCCCATCTGTAAACCAAGGCTGCTGCTTTCGCATGACTGACAGCTTCTCCAGATCCTGCTTTAAAACTTCCTCTTTAATTCTGCAGGTAACAGACACCTGTGAACAAAGCTATGCTACACGAAGCAAGACAGGCACTGACCATACAACATTGTGAAAATCTATGGCTGAAGCCTAGACAGCATCAGCTGTTGAAACGGAACTGGACTTTGTACTTTATCTGCTCTTTTCAACACTGGTCTAACAGTCAGTGTTTTGTTTGTTATTGTTTTGGTTGGAAGTTTTTGTATATTTGGTGTGGGGATTTTTTGTTTTCTTTTATGGCTTTATGTGGCTTTATTTTTTATGTGGAATCTCATTACAAATTATAGATAAGCTAATTGCAAGCAACTTGCAAATAACCTGTACTTTTACCCCTTTATGCAATTCACAGGACAGGACAATAACCAATCCCATTAACACTTCATCAAAATCACATGTTCCCTTATTTTAACTGAGGGGGCAAATAGGGAAAAAGCAGACAAAAGTAAATAACCAGGGCCTAAATGGCACAAAAGTAAACTAACACACCTTCTTGAAGTTTCATTGGTATGCATGCTGTTTCCATGGTACATCATTTTAATTCTACAGTTCTATGCACAATTCCAAAGTGTATGTTAGAAACTGTTCATGTTTTCCAACCTGTTTGGCATTTGGTAATTCATTAGAACTCGCTCAGGTGTATGATCCATCATCACCCAGGCTGACTCATGTTTTGATTTATCAGCTGCCCCTTTATCTTCTGCTTCCTGATTCCTCTCTTCTTTGGAAGTTTCAGAGGAACAATTACCGGCAAAATACTTTCTGCTTTTCCCACTACCTGCTGAGAATGACCATGAAAAAAAATAAATGCAGATCCCTGAAAAATCCCATTAATTCAGCACAAAAAGTAAACCACCACCAGTATATTCTTGCAAGTTAGTTCTGCAATACAAACACAGGCACTCCCAGATGACTGCTCTAGAAATGACTACCTATTGAGAAATCAAAGATAAAGTGCATTTTTTAAAGTTTTTCAAGATCTCCAAGGCTCTATTCACTCTTCTCAAAATTAATTGGCTCAATTTCTCTGCTTCTGAGAGGTCCTGCTCTAGGTAGATTTACTCAAGTAAGATGCAAACCAGTACCTAATGCTGAGAAAAGTGATAATGAGCAAAATGAAAGAGTGACTTCCAAGTTAAAGGAATAGCTTCTTAGATTCACATTTCCAGCTACAATGACTGAAATAAACTTGGCTTCAAATACTGAAAGCTGGTGAAAAGTCAAGGTTACAGATCCTGTTACAGGAATTTCCCATTTCCATAACAGTGCCTTATTATTAATTACATGCTAGCAAGCCATCTAACACCAAATATTTTACTTCCCTACCTGTGCCACAACCAGAAGACTCATTGAAGCTAGAGCCTAAAGAACCAGATAAAGCTGATCCACTGCCTGATGCTGCTGAACCTGAACCCAACTGGGAGTCCTCGTACAGACTGTGGTCAGGAAATTCATGAGAAGCACTGTTATCACTATCTTCTGAATCATTGTCCTGGAGACAAAAAGCAAAACCAACATACCCATGGAAGTTACATTTAAGTCTGCAAAAGGAGACTCATGCATTTACTGAAATTGTCACGTGTTGACCAAGTTCTCCTATCAATTCAAAAGGTTTGGAGTTTCTAGTTCTGAAAATGAATGGCAGTCTAAAACTCAGGCTAGCACTCTTCAAGGGTGAAAAATCAACAAGCCTCTATTCTTGTTTACTGGTTTCTGCTATAGATCCTTCCCCACTTTGTCAAGATATTGTGCTGTTGCATGAAGTTAACATTTTCTGCTGACAAGAGAGAAGCAGTCAGTTCCTTTCACATCCTGTTAGATGGCATGAAGCAGCCACACACATCAAACAGTGGTGCACTACAGGGAAAATGAGAGAATCTTCCCCTGATTCAGTATGTGAAGCAACTGCTTCAGCAGCTAGAGGTACACCAACTCCCCTTCCAGAACCCTACCCTGCAGTTTCAGCTGATCCAGCCTTTCCAGCCCAATCTGGATTCAGGAGCCAACATTTTTTTCCTTGCCTGCAGAGCTCAGATTCCTGCCTCTGAGTTTACCGCGGAAGTTGGAGAGGCCTTTTCTATGCCCATGTATGGAAACCGACCCACACGGATCCCTGTTCTTCGTTCATTAGCTGCATCCCTGGGAGACAGAGGGAGTAATTAGAAGAGTATCTTCCCTTTGTTTTGGTTCTCCACAGAGACTGTGGGACTGGGTGAAAAAGGATGCAAATTGCGCAGCACTAACCAAGTTCCACATGCATAAAAGCCCCAAACCCAAAATTCTAGCTGACAGTTCCATTGAAGAGACTGCTGCAAAAATGCTGAGCAGAAGCAGCTTATGGCAGCCTAGACCAGAAGATCTTACATTTCTGTCATTTACTAAGTGCCAACACTGTACTGGTACAAGTTCCCATAAGTGCAAGTATAAACTGCTTTTTCTGCCTCCAGTGCTATTTGTGTCCCGCAGCCTACATAGCACAGCCAAAAGAAAAAGAAGCTGACCAAATCTGTGTCCCTGAAACACAGATCACCACAGGTTTTGGTGGCAGAACACCATGAAAATCAGTTTCTCCTCTACATTAAAAATTCTGTTACTTACACATTTATCTTCTGCATGTGGTTTAACATCAGCATTAATGGAAAGTTCCATGGGCTTTGGCAGCTCTTCTTGAAGCAAATTCAGCTGAAGTGGGGAGCTGCTCCGTGAGCTGCTCAGCAGGAGGGCCTGGTCACACTGGCCCTCTTGCTGGTCCTCCCTGGATGTGTGAAAAGAGGCTGGAAAGAGCTGATCCACACACTGTGATGTGGTTGGTGATGGTGCACAAGGAGCGGGGGCTGGAGGTAGTTTAGTGCATGGATATGAAGAAGGGGGATAAACACACTGAGGGTTGGGAAGAAAGACATTTTGAGGCATCTGAACATACGTGGGGAGACTCTGAAAAAATACAGCCATAAATGTGCCTATGTTTGGGGGATAAAGGGCTGGGCATGAATGTGCTTCACAGCATAGTTGTGATGACGACAAGGACTCAGGTTGTAATGAGTGAAGGGCAAGTTCCTCTCCTGCAGAAGAGGCTGGAAAACTAGAGAGTGGATCCAAATAGACAGGAAACCCCACAGGAGAATGGACATTCAAACTGGAGGAGCTCAGAGAGGACACTTCTGAGGGAGAGAACAACTGTTTCTGAATTGCCCTCTTCTCACATGGAAGGTTATTTCTATTTTTACTAGAAGACTGGCTATCTGAGGAATGTCTCTGAGGTTTCTGGCGCTTGAATTTTCCATGTCTGCCTTTTTTACAGCTAGCTGGGCTCATCTGCTTTGAAGGGGAATCTCCTAAGAAAAAAGAAAAATAGACACATTCACTAAATGACAAACCTAGTGGAACAAAAAAAAAAAAAAAGAAAAAAGATAAAAACATAGAGATAATTGAGTGTGGCTTATTCAGAGAGCTGACCATCCTCTGGATAATTCTTCCATAAATTAGTGATGGATTTGCTGATGTATCTAAATTTTCCTTCATGCCATCAACTTTCCTATCAATCACTGTGGCTTATCCCAATCAGGTCTTTTACATTCTTTCAAGGAGAGGCAATAAACTACTAGGGTTTATTGCAATAACGATCTGCTTTGTGAAAGACAGTAAGACCCAAGATGGAGCAGACCTTCTATTTGGGTAATACTACTGTCAAACCCTGGAGTTCAATGAAGTGTTCTGTTTGCAGACACAATAAGACACTCACTAAATCATACAAAGTAGAATCAGGCTCCATGGCTAGCTTGCTCTCCTTAAGTCACCTAGTAAGTCTTTATTTCTCAAAGCTGCTGCCTACCTTGGCCACAGGAATGTCTGTTGTTACTTCTGCTTCCTTGTTGAAAGTAAGTCCTAAATGGAGAAAGCAAGATCCTCTGTCGGAACTTGTCAACGTAGTTCTGTTCCTCCTTTTGAGTGTGGGCTGACAATGTCTCTTTTGTTAGCCCAACTGGCTTTAAGTCCTCAGACAACATAGCAGGACTCTGAGTATTTACAGGAGGCAGTTCAATTTGTTCACTTCCAACAGCAGTATCCTCCATTGTAGTCACTTCTTTGAAGAGGAAAAAAAATAAATCACTCTTTGCTCTGGCCTTCTGGTGTCAACTCCCACCACACCCACAGGGTTTGCACAGAAAACAATCTCATCTGAGCTACCAAGCAGATACAGGCTGCAGAGGCAGCAGGAGAAAACACCCTTTATGCTCAGTTACATTAACATCAACTGAGCAAATTAGTTTGCATGGTCTGGAAAACTTCAAAGTCCCTTTGAAGTTATAGGCAGTTCTTTCTTCATATTTTCTTAGTACAAAAGCAGGTAAATACTGATTTTTATGCTTCTTTCTCCATTAAAATGAAGTAACATTGGCCCATAAGTAATTCTGCTTTTAATCCTCAATGGCCAAAAGCACATTGCTGTGTTTGAGGTATATGTGATGAAATTCGAGGGGAAAGGAAATAGTGCAGTCTGCTAAAACGGTTTTACTAGAATACTGAGGCTTAAGTTTTCTTCACAGTGTCCCAAGAAATATCTCAATATTTCAGAATTCGCATTCAGAAGCATGTATCTTAAATTGACAAAACTTTCTCACAGTGTACTTCTGTCTGGAAGCAGTGTGTAAATTCAAAAATCTGTGAATCAAGTCAGTGTTCTGCAAGTGTGAACAGTACCTGATTCAGGGTGTGGGACATGTACTATAGTGCTGCTGTAGCTGCACTGGCTGGTGACAGACACCACACTTGGAGCCTTGTTGGACAGGGTCAGGTCTGCCAGAGGAGCTTCCACCATGCCTGCAGTTCTCTGGTCCTTCAAGGCCTCTTCCAGACCAGCAGATATTGGAGTGTGGGACTTAACTGCTGACAGCATAGCAGTATCTATTGGTAAATGACAAAGTTTCTACATGGAATCTCATTCCAAGCACTATGCTCCCAATTCATCAAGTCTGACTGGTTCAGAAATAACCAGTAACTGTGCACACTATTAAATAAGACAGTCTTCTATACAAAAAACCATTCATATGCCAGTATATACTAAACATGGCATAAAATGAGTGAGCAACAGAAGGTTCATTTAGCAACAACAAACAATACTTCTTTTGATACACTCTATGATCAAAGACTTAACATTTAGCTTATGCTTAATTGTGAGATTTAGGCAAGGTAAGGAAATATTTACCATACACCTAAAATATCGTTAGCAGCACAGCAATTTAAGAAGTGGGCATAAATCTTGGAACACATAGCAATTGACATATAAAAATTAAATCAATTGTTGTGGTTCTATTATGATTGTCAGTACACTTTGTGTTACCTTGCAACACCTGGACTTCCTGCTGACTTTGCTGGACTTGTTTGTCATCTTCTGAAGATGATGATGATGATGTATTTGCAGAAGATTTACATTTCCTTTTCAATGCTGGAATACTGCAGCTCTCTAGATACCTGAAATGAAAGCATATCACAGGAAGCTTTCCCTACTTCATGTTTTTTATTCCATTAGGAGATACAAACATTTGAATAATTCAAACTGGAGATCTAGAGGTTGTTAACTAGTATTTTAAATTCGTTGCAGGAAGTTCTGGACACGTATCTGCTTTCCATGGAGTATTTTAAATAAAATCTATCACTCTTTGAGGGGAAAAAAAAAAGAAAGAGAAAAAAAAGAAAAAAGATTACATTATCCACTGGGTTAAAAATATTGACATTCTATAAATTATATCAGCTGTTTCATATGGATGTTCTCAGAAGGTGTAATGAGAAGACACTGACATATCATGCCCATCAAAATTCACCTAAATTCCTATTGCACCAATGATGAGATTAGCAGTAGACAAGCATAAATAAATAGTTGCCTACTGAATCTTAGGTCCTAAATTCTTCATTACTGTGTAATTCAGATTGGGCAATCCATCCCAATGCTCAGTCAGAGAGGGAAAAAACTTTACAAACAATCCCAAATTCATCTCACAACTCAAAACCCAGACAATTTTAAGACTAATACAAAATGCTTGGGTATTTACCTTTCCCCAAATAATCTTAAACTTATATCACTACAGTTGCTTCATACCTGATGATACTATCAACACAATTGATCTGCTGATAAGAAGGAATATGCGGAGTCTTCTTTGGATCATCATAAAATGTGTTGCCTTGTTCTTCTGTGCTATCACTTCTCAATGTCTGAAGAAAACAGGAAGCAGTGTGCTTCTTCCCTAGAATAGAGGAAACCTTAAAGATTCCTCTTAGGAGCATCTAAACACTACCCTCACCAAGACACACACAGATATATATACATACACATGCATTTACACTGTAATACATATATATACTACAAGGATATATGGCCTACCAAAGCACAGCTCTCATTACTAAGTTATTCTGCATTTTCATCTCAATTTATATGTTTTGAGGCAGGGGAAGGAGAAGGGGAAACTATGCCTGAAATAAACCAAAACCCCACACACCACCTTAAATGTCCACTCAGAACAACTAGTAAACAAACACAAAGAAAACAGCATATAGAAAACGCCTGCGTTTAAATTTTAAACGAAGCGGCAATTAGTACTACTCTTCTTTCACTTTATACATCACAGAATCCAATCCCCTATTTAACAGTAATTCACAGCTCTGCATACCATGGATACACTGGTCAGAGTCTTAGCAACTTTGGCAATACAGTCCTCTAGGACAACACCAGCAGTTAATGGTAACTTTAACAGTGAGTATCATAGTGGAAAATGTTTTAATACAGATTTCTATGATATTTGAGGACACATCCAGGTTTCTCCACATATTTGCACTACATACTAACTGCAAATAATGTGCATTAGCATAATATTATACACTCAGTAACTAAACCCCTACTTGAGAGGGAAGTGAAGCAGTATTGTCCAACCTATGATTGTTTTGAAGAGTCCACATAAAGTAACTAAGGGAAGCTTCCACAGTACTTGCTACAAGCATATGTGCATTTTCACCAGAAAATGTTAAAATAAATAAAAAAGTAAAAGTCTATTAACCTAGTGACAGACACATTCCTCCATATCTCAAGAAGCAGTTAAGAAGTTATTGCATCTGCTGAGGTTTCTCTAAGGGGTGACTTTGGGGGCTTTTTTGCTTGTTTGGCTTTTAAACAAAACAAACCTCTTCCCACATTTAAGTCATGCCAAAATGCCATCTGGAGTTCTTCAGCACCACACCAGCTAGCCAAACTCATGGTTACAGATCTACAGGACTTCATGGTATCTTACGGAACATAACTACATTAACTTACCTCCTAACACGTCTGAGCTCACAGCCTGTTCACTTCCATTCTGTGGCTTGCTCCTTGATGCAATATATAGCTGCTGTCCCAGATTCTTTATTCGGTTGACATCTGCACAAACTTGCTGCAATGTCATCTTGAGATACGTGAAAAATGTGAAGTCAGAAAAATATGAGTACAAAGAGGCCATAGGAGTTGACTTGAATTCTTGTATTCTTCAAATTGAAAGTGAGTGGACTGTCAGCCTAAGCCTAATATCTATTGGTATTTGTAAATTTAATAAATCCAATTAACCTGGTTAATTTAAGTAAATGACTTATGATAAAGCTCAAACAGGCTCAGTATTTGAATGTTTTAATACTGATGACAAGCCTTGGGAGTGGGAGTAAGCTGATGACTTACCCAACAACCTCACAAGGAAATCAGGTAATTGCAATGCTTCTTTTAGGACAGCCACTGTTTTCTATAGCACTCAGCAAAATTAAGAGCAAAATCCAAAAGCCAGCACTCTGTAACTGACCAATTTAGCTTGAATATAGCTGTGTTCTTCCCACTTCAGTAAAATTCATGATGAGAAGTGCATATGGGAGTAAACATTTTCATTTTTTAAAGTGCATTTTTACTACTCTGCAGGCAGTGACACATTTACAGACTTACTGGTTCCTGTATTTCCTCTGCACAATTCCCATTGGAGTCACTTGAAGAAGCTATGCTGATATAGTGCTCGTAAGAGCCACTGCTTCCAAGGCTTCCATAACCACTGGAAACATTGCTGTGAACTGGCTGTATGAGGGGCAAAAAATAGTAATTAAAAATTCATGGTTTTAGAAAACAAACTGAAGGAAACAACATACTTTACAACACAGAACTTCAAATAAACACAGAAATTCAAGTGAAAAATCTGTATTTGTCTGGGCTCTACCATACTTCAAACTGTTTCAGGAGGCAGATTTATCTTTCAACACACAAACTTGTCAAACTTTTTTTTTTGTAATGAAGCGGACCTGTCTCCATTTAGAACTTTCCTTTCAGACCTTTTAAAAGACCATCCTCAAAGTGGCCTGCTAAGCAGACTCAAGTTTCTTTAGCCTCTCATTCAGAAGGCCATACAGTGTTCTGAAATTTTTTCATCTTTTTTACCTGCAGAAGCAGTTTGTAAATTTGTCCTTGCAATTCTCTTATCTCTTTCTCCACGTTGCTCATTTCTTTACTTCTTGCAGCAAAGACATCTTCATTCAGAGGGCTTCTGGAGAGAGCCAACAATATTTCACTATTCATTTTGATTTGATGAAGAAAAGGTAGCTATAAACAATTAGAACAGATTCTTTATTTTATTATCATTATTTTATTTTGACTGCTTCGCTGAAGCAACACGGAGGGATGTCATCTGTCCCAACACCTGCTCTGCTGGGGTAGTGGGGCAGTGCTATGCGAGCAGGTGAGCTCCAGGAAAGTCAACAGACCGGCAGAGACACAAGTTATAAGGCTGACAAGCATCTACCCTTCTGTCTCCTTCACTCAGAAGACAAATTCACACCCCATAAAATCTTGAATAAAAGATCACTTTGAAAAGTCAGAAGGCCATTCCAAAAAGCCATTTCCTATAAGAAAAATCAGGTAAGAAGACAACAGTGAGTCATATTTTTAAATCTCTTGGAAACTAAGGTGAAACACCTCCAAAATTAACTTGCACATTCAACACCAATTGCATTTTTAAAAGACACCACTTTGGTAAATATTTAGATTCTGTATCAAGTAAATGTTCCAGGAGAAAACATGCCAGAAGGTCAATTAATTGAGTTTTTTTGGATGAGACAATCATGAATTTTAAGTAATTATTTGTTAGTGACTTACTTTTTATGTTGCTTTTTAGCTTTTACTCATCTAAAACTGGTATTTTGATTTAGACATGTCCACTGTCATAGTATTTGGACATCAACCATATCAAAAAACATGCTAAAAGAAAAAAGTTGGCTTTCCTTTTATTTCGAAGTAATTCACTTATTTTCATACTCAATAAACAAGACTAATGCTATTTGGAAGGAATGGGCTGAAGACAGATACTAGGTAGTTTTCACATCTGCAAGAGCAACATTATGTCTCTAGTTTAGTACTTAGACTTTTTGTTTTGCAGAGTAATCAATGAAAGGACTTTAATAGATCAATGCTACAAATGACTTACGTCCGGACTTTGTGTCGGCCAATAATGAACACTACTTTCCTGCTCCAAGGATTCACAAAACTGGACCAGCTGGTATCCAGTATGACATAATCCCCATTTTGAGTACAGAATCTAATAGGTAAATGTTCAAACGGGGGTTGGCCAGCAAATTTCAGTACTGAAAAAAAAACCACAATGAAGAAACAAGGTTTAGTTTACATTATGACACAGTAGTGCAAGCACAAACACTAATGACTGGGGTCCTTAAAACTTTGTGATTCAATATGCTTTGATCTCAAACTGATTGCACTAAATTTCTGTCTAGACTGCAGGTAAGTCACATGCCAAGCAATGTGATAAGGAAAGAATTGTAAAACCTACAGAAGTTCCTCTAAGAGCAACTGTACTTACTTTTCCGGTGAACAGTAATCATCAAAGGACGATCTTCTGGGTGCAAATACATCAGTATGGATGTTCCAATTAAATCTTGGGGTAAGTAACCCAACAAAGGCACTGCTCTGAAACCCAAACACATTATCACAGGTTATAATACAATTTTGAGTACTTACATCCTTAACCCCTTGCTTGGCAGTGAAGTGCCCATGCATGATCTACAATGGAATGAACTAAGGCTACAGAACATTTTCCAACCTAATAATCCTCCACTGCAACACAGACACGTAAATACCAATGACAAACATTTCTGTGCCTGGAGATCTAACAGATATTCACATATGCAGACAGTCTCGTGCTTGTCTACATGCAAAGGAAAAAAAAAAAGGGATCTTGATAAAAAAAAGAGGTCATAGGCAAAATGAGAATAAGAAATCTGACAGGCAGAGTGCAAGATGTATGGTAAAAACAGTCTTGTGGCTTTGCAGGAGACAGCTTCAGTCTGGTCAAATTTATTCAACCAAGCTCAGTCCAGCTGTGTCACCCCTCTGATCCCCAGAGCTTGGCATTATGCACGTTTTCCACTGTGGGTGCAATCACACCTCTCCACTGCCCTGGGTATAACAACAACTGGCTGTGGTTCTGTTCAGTACGCATGTTAAGACAAGAAAGGAGACTACACAGAGTGCAAGATGTTTTCCATGAGTGGACTAACACAAAACTGTTTTGTTTAATTAACTGTGGCCAACTGCATAGTTCAGCTATCTTTAGTTGGGTCTCTAGCTGCATCATCAAGGGATTTTTTGCTACTTCTCCATGCACACCTCACAGGTCTTAGGACTCAAATCTCTCACCTGTCATCTATGTCCAGAAAAACACATCCAGGGGTGTGAGTGGTGGTGAAGATTCTTTTATCCATAGGAATTCGAGGAGCTAATAAAAACAAAATAAGCACTATGACAGAAAACCTAGGCATTACTTTTGCTCATGACAGAGATTTACTGGCTCTTGAACTTTTTAATTGTTCACTGCTTTCTGACCAATTCATAGAAACATTACAGATTTTTAGGTGCTATAGACTTTTCTCCAGAATAAAAATAATGAAGAGAGGTGAAATGCTTTGGGGCTTGGCAAAGGCAGCAGAGATGCTCTGAATTCATACACATGCACACACAAGCTGCAAGTTACACAGGTGACACTACCCAAGCACAAGCTCTACAGAAAGGAACTAGACTTTCATACACTGCATTCACTGGAATCTCCTGACTTGCCTTCATATCCAGAGTGGATTTTCTCAGCCAAAGCTAAGCAGCAAGATTCTGCATCCACATGGACAGAAGTACACACATGGACCAAGTATGGGGTGATTCGGAAGGGGTAACAACGTGTTTCTTTTTCTTGATCTTTGCCACTCCTGAGAAAAAGTAAAAAGGATTCACACACTGCTTTCAAGACTCACATACTTTGTGTCAGGGCTGAGAGCGCTGCATGGAGAAGTTATGCTGAGCACACAGACCCAGATAATCAGGTCCTATACACACTCCCTTCTGATTCAGCAGTACTGATCTCTCTCCACTCAAAGTCAAGTGGGTGTTTTGCCTCCAATGCTTGCATTCAGAGGTTGTCTAAAAATACTATTCCTCTAATGGTTAAAGGTTACCTTCTAATTCTCAGTCCAAACGTATTCACAAGAACCACTCACTTGGTTTTGTGCTCTCCAAGATAAACAGTTCTTTTCCTGTTTGTTGTTTACTCTGTACCACTCTTACAGAAAAAAAAAAATCTGACTCACTCAAGTTTTGTTTCACAGACCTACATAAGTAAGACTCCTCCAGCCTTGCTGTTGTTCTTCGACTGCTCTCCATGAGAAGTTGTCTTCCTACACCATGGTGAACAGTAGCAGCACACATTGTAGATGAGATCTTAACCATGGCTTTGCAACAGCTGCTTTAGCGACTGGCCCTTTCTATTGCAAGTGTTATTACTGCAGTATCTTACCCAGCTCTGACAGAAAGAATTGAGATAAATTTTTGGAGATTATCACTTACGCTAGAAGTTACTTTCTTATTCCACACTCAGTTTTGTAAAATGATTCTAGAGAAGCTAGTGTAGTAAAACCTACTTCTGACACCCCTGCCTTTGGGAAAACAAATGATACAATGGAGACTGCATACAGTAGAAATTTAACTCACAAAAAACCATTTTCTTACTTAAGCCTAGTGTGTGCCCGTGAAAAAATATTTTTATTCATGATGTTGACATAAGCAAATGATCTGTTATGTAAGGGAAGTAGAGGCAGATGTCTTAAGAAAACATGAAGAAAACCTATTGTAAAATGTTTACAAACAGTTCCCCCAACGCAACACTGCTATCTGTCCTGCTGTATTTATTCCAGGTGTCCTTGCACAATTCAAGATACAAATGATTTTAGAGTCCAGCTTTTTGAAACACATATGAATGAATCAACAATCAATTGAAAGATGGACTAAGTGTTATATCTGCTCAAAAACCAGTTCTTTCTAAAATCAAGAGATCACCTGAGTCTGGAACAGAACAGCACTAGAGATTAAAGGCCAATTTCAGCTTTTTTCTTCTTTTAGCTCTAAGAATAGTCAGGTACAAAGTAACAAACAGCATCCCTAGAGACAGCAAGTAGTATCTCAGGAGTCAGGTTTCACACTGGGACTCCGGCGACTGACTTTCTGCTAATGCTTCCATTACAAACTCTCAAGTAATCTTAATCTTAAGCAAAACAATCTTTGCCTCCACCTTCAAACAAGATCATTCTTCTCCTGCATGACAGTACAGAAGGAAACTGATAGATCCGAAAGAAACCTGTATGAACAGTTTTCCTTCTATTCCCGCGCAAGTTTATGCATCGCTCTGGGAAGATACTTGAAGTGTCCTACTGGATGCCAATATTAAACACAATAAGCTCATTCTGTAATGGAGTTTCATGAGCTCACACTGGGCAGCTGTAACAAAAGAACAGTTTGGTACCCTTTGTCAGCCTTCACAAAACTGTAATAATGTACTTACCTGATCCTGCAGAAAAAGGATTTCACCTGGGCATATTCATACAGAGAAGCTAATAAGAAGAAGACATTTGAAAGTATCAGTTGATATGTTCAGAATGTCACACCTATCAGAACTATTTTAAATACTGCATACTCCAGACTTTCTGAGCAAAACTGAACTCTCACTACTCTTCATTAGCTACTGAATTAGTTGTTCAACAGTCTGCTCCCACCTCAAATGTTATCTCTCTTCTCCAGCCCACTCACTCTTAGGGAAGTGGCTGACCTGGAACTAAATTCAGAGGAAATGTGTATGATGTTAAAAAAAAAAAAAAAAAATCTTTTCTCCAGTGCATCACTATGAAAAGCAAAGTTGACATTTCCTGGATTTATGAGCCATGTAACAAAAACTAAATATACGCAAGAACAACTCTGTTGGGGTGCCTCTTTTCTGCTGGGTAAGCACGTGACTGGCTGCCAAGTTGTGGAATCCCTGGCATGTCAGCATTCGCAACCCCAGATGTTTCACCATCCTTTGACAGCAAGGACTTTGGACTTCTCAGATCTGATGCCAGAACAGCCTTGGAACAACCCATGTCTAGGTGGGCAAAAGACACACTCTCGGAATGCAAGCTACATTTAAATTGCTCACAAATAACATAGGACTCAAAAGTCACAGTTTAGACACATCCAGCACTTTAAGCAAGTCAGCTTAAAACTTGGTTTTGGTGAGCTATATTCACAGCAGGAAGCAAGTGGACCATAAAGACAAAACACCTAAGCAACCATAAGGTATAGATTAAACAACTTCAAACTCACAATTAGACCTTTAGTTTCTTTTCAAAAAGCAGCAGTATTTGGAATGAGTATGATGGTACATGAAACAATGAAGTATCTGTCTTTTACTTACCCCAAGTAAGAGTTAAGCCTCTAGGAGACTAGCAAGAACTAATCCCACAGCCACTCCAGTTTTCAAAGTGGAAAGGAAACAAGTGTTGCTGACATGTACTGCTAGTATAAGTATTTAAAACGAACTACTATTCTATCCTCATTCTGTACAGACAGAAAGACACATAGAGCATTTAAGAGCGTTGCCAAGTCCCACCTGTTTCACTTTCCACGTTCCAAAGCGGCAGGTGAGAGTGATCGGTGTGTGTGTAGAATACACTCACATCCTGAGGGACAAGCAACTCTACAAACCGGGAAGACTCCAACACTTTCTTCTTATAGTTTAGGATAGATGCTGCCTGCTCAGAAATATGCACTATGCGTCCAGAAAGCAAAGAAAATACAGCCACAAACGTGTCCTGGAAAACAAATGTTAAAGGCAATCATCCCCCCAAACACGGTAGTGATATTGTAAAGATAAAAAGCAAAACAACCCCAAAACAAACCAACCAACCCTAAACCATGACATACAGTAACCTCAGGATGAGGTTCAAAAATTTATTAATTTAGCATCCAATTAAAGTACTGTGTAAACTACTACACTTTCCAATGCCATAAGAGCATACTCAAGATTTACAAATGCTAGTAAAACTACAGTATCAAAACTGAAACCAGAGTGATGCTTGTCTTTGCCCACAATGACTGGTTATCACTCCACACACTTCTCCCCAAATTTCAGAGCGTTCACTACAATTCCACATACAAAAATACTCAGAGCTTTTCAAATAGCAAGCATTTGAAATATTTCTGATACAGTATCTAACAGTATTGAATTTCAAAAACCACTCATTTCTTTAAAGCAGAGCCAGAAAGCAAGACAGATATTGCAAAATAACAAAAAAAAAATTAAATCCAGAGTACAAACAGAAAAAAAAAGCCCCTCACAACTCTAAACTTAATTGGCTTTGAAAACTTTTTGCTGTCTCAAGAGATTACTACACTGTAAATGAATTCTCAAAGAGCTATCTGTTGTTTAAAAAAAAAGAAAAATTAGCATTTCTTCACTCATTATCTTTGGGTACCCTGAGATAGCACAGATAAGAAATAGTCTTGATCTAACTTAAAAAACTTTAAGGCCTGTCTGGCCTTTCAACTTTACACATTCTATTTCCACACAGTGATGTAAGGAGACTAAATAGAGTGAAATGGCAAGTGATGAACTCCTTGAGTGTGCCTGAATTCTTACAGTGTTTTTTGGAGTGTGTTCAGATGCAACGGCCACCAACTCTTCTATGCTGTATGTCACCACATCAGTCTGAAACACTCTTCTGTTATTCAGAGCCTGGAAAAAGTCATTGTTTGCTAATTGAAAAAAAAACAAACAGAAAAGCAAAACAAACACAAGAAAGTCAGTAAGGAGACTACTTCGAAAGTATTTCTTACAGCCCTTGTACTTTTGTCATCTTTTTGGTGAAGTCCAAGGTGAGATGAGGAAGGTCTGTGTAGTGACAAAGGGAAAAGGAATACTGATTATACTACTGGAGTGACCTAGTTATGTTACAGAAAACAAGCATGAAGAAATAGAAAGGACATAATATGATAGCAGAAGAACAATTTTAGCTACCTAGTTCTGTTAAAAAACACAAAGTATCCAATAATTTTTCAAAGGGGGATGGGAGTAATGTCTTTTCAATATACACAGAAAGATACTAGGAGGCACCTTTTAGCTACAGGACTGAAGAAAAGAGCAGCAGTAGGTGGGTATTTCAATAGAAAAGATAACATGATTGTTTAACAAAAAAAACAACAAAACCCCCACAGTGCTTCAGAAAGTCAACTGTTAGCAGGATAACTAGAATGCATTCTTTTGTTTTAATGCTATTTGTTGTCAGACACATCTATTCAAACCATGCTGCTGTTCTTCCAGATTTTCTCCACACATACCTTGGACCTGCTGGACACACTGCAAGGCGTAGTTGAGAGCACTGATGGTGCTGGGCTTGCTGGAATTCCTTTTCTCTTCAGGCAACCACCTTTTCATTTCTTGGATCATCATCATCAGATCTCTGTGAGTCTGGCTCCAATTCAGCTGCTGTCTATAAAATAGAGGTTAAACTTTACCAGAGAATTCTGATATAGAAGCTGTCTTTTCTATCACTGAATTAGAATTATTCACTAAATCAACATTTTATGGGATTGGGCGCAGTGTCACACAATATCCAGAAATGTCTTAATGCTCCTTCACTAAATTTCCTGTTGTATTTTTCCCACTTCTTTGCTACTTGAACTGTTATCCTCTACCTTCCTTGTTTCCAACTCAAATATGTCATGGATGGTAAAGTCCCAGCAAACTCACTCTGCTTCTTAAGATGCTTAGCAACTAAAAATAAGCTGATGTTTACTGTAGATTTTGTAAATCTCACTAGTATTAAAATCATTAATAGATGCTGATTCTTGATCTCTGTAAGTTTTTACAGCCTTGAAGTCTGCATCTGATTATAAGCACCTCAGGGAATCATGACATTCTCAAAATACACCTGATGCAAAGATTTCATTCCTCACATGACTTCAGTCTTCATTATACTTTTGTTGTTGGCTTCAACAGCTGCAGAACTGTTAAAAGACAAAATATCCCTCTTCTTACATTTGTTTATTTTACTGACTAAAAAATAAGCAGTCAGTATCCTCAAATGAGATTCTAATCCTACAGATGGGATATGAACACGATCGTTTTTAATAACTTTTGTCCATTTGACATTGTTACTAGCATCGTACTCTTATTACATAAACCGTTACATAGGTTCAAGTATTGCATGTTAACAAGCCAGTTCAATGTTTCATAAATTATAGATCTTGAACTCTTTTATGAATTAAAAAATAAAAGAAATTACCACCTCATTGAATTTCTGAACTTCCAGGAAAAATATTATTTCAGTAATTTCTGCTTTGGTACTGCCAAATACGATCTTATGATGAAGTACACAAAGAAGCTACCAAAGGGTCAGTGCCGTACATGGCTCAGCCGATCTCAGACTCAGGCACATCTCAAGGAGCCGCGCAGCAGCAGCAGGCTCAGCTCCCCTGCACACGACGGTGCCCATGGCCCGGGCACTGCTCGGGGTGCCGCAGTCCCCAAGCAGCCCCACAGGTCACGGTCGCGCCGGGTCCCTGGCACCCCCCGTCCCCCGCCAGTTGCCCAGTTACCTGTTGGCTTTGCCGGCGGCCGAGCCGCCGCTGTACTCGGGGCTGTGGAGCTCCGTCCCGCCAGAGCCGGTTCCCTCACACGCGGTGAAAGGAGTGCCCGCAGCTCCCCGCGGCGCCGCTGCCGGCTCCCGCCCGGCCCCCGGGCACGGACCGGCGCCGTGCTCCGCGCTGCCCCCTCGACGTTCGCCCACGTCCATCTCGGCTCCGCTGAGCGCCACAGCGCGGGGGCATCGGCCGCCACGGCCCCTCGGCACAGCCAGACCCTTGGCCCGCGGTCCTGGCGCCGCTGCTCCACGGAGAACGCGCGCCGCCCAAAGAAACAGCGAAAGTAGCGGTGTCCCCCTCCTCCCCGCACCGAGCGGACACCGGGGCCGGTTCTGCGCTCTCGCGCTTCTCTCCGGGCGCACTCCCTCAGCTCGCCGCTCGGCAGGATTTCTCGCAAAAGGCGCCTGATCTCGGGCGGCCTCTGCTTCGTCTTCCCGCCCCTCCGAGCCCCCCCCCCGCGCCCCGAGCCCGCG
>VYXB01001646.1:133776-172380 GCA_013397135.1 Pachyramphus minor
GGCCGGGACAGGGGCGGGGCCGCAGCGCGCGCGCAGAACCGCGGGGCGGGCACAGCGGCGGTCGCGCAGCTCCGGAGCCGGGGCCGCCTCAGCAGCTCTGCACCCCAGTTTATTAAGGCACTGTGCAAGTGGTGAGCTGTGCTTGTTAGTAATTAATGGCAGGAGTGTCTTAAGGCAACCAGTAAAGTTAGTTAACATTTCAGTAATGAAAATAGTTTTGCTTTAAACAGCAGTAAATGGACTGAAAATGCAGCAGGTTTGAAGTGGAGAGGCTGAAGATTCAGAGGCACTTCAACTGATCTGAGTTTCTTCCTGTAACTCATGAAAGCACAGTCGAGACTACAAAGAAAAAAAAGAAAGAATTTGAGTAGTGTCCTTCAGCCCTTCACCATAACAATCCTGCATTTTAAGAATTTAAGACAATAAAGATAAATCCTTCTTAAATCCTCTAAATCTAAGAATTTGCCCATGTTGGTTTTCTTAGCTGCACTTTTCCTTTCTGCTTGCCCCCAGTACTGCTCACCTAGGAGGACATCTCTGATGTCAGTGGTTACTGCAGTGTTTGTTACTGTATCACAGCACAAACTTAAAACCTTTATCTTTCCATTAAATACCTGGTGATTACATGGGGACTCAAAGACTGAACTATACATTCCCTGTCTCTCTATCCTAACCTAATGTTCTACTCATTTCATCTGGCAGCAAAACCTCTACTCAAAGAAAACCTCCCTGCTATGGCAGGACACTTGGAACTCTCACACCAAAAGAAGTTTATCTAGCAGGAAGCTATGACAAATGATAAACAGTTCTCGGACAAGGGAGGTGTGTGGCATTTCATCTTACACTTCTGCAACATGCAGCTGAAAAAAAAAAAAGTCTGTTCCTGGTTTTCAAGTCCTTGCTATTTTCATAGCAAGGTGGTTGAGATTCAGGTCCTGGAGCTCCCACAGTAGTCCCAGTTTACCACTGACTGCAAACAACACTTGTTAAAGCTGTCACTACTGCTCCAAATTGATGTTGTATACACTTCTGTTGGAGTATCCTAGCTTTATTTAAACTACACCAGTCAGTGAAGTAATATCATTTATTCCAAGTCTATGAGAAATCCCTACTTTGGTGAAACTTACGGATTATGATGATGATGATAATGACAACAGCTATCAATATTGCCCACATCTGTGAAAAGAAGCCACAAAACACTTACTACAAACCATGCAACAGCATTAACTGTCCCTCAGGATACAGAAAAACAGCCCCTGCAAGGGACTTTAACACCATGTGCCAGATCTAACATGGCAAGCAAAGCTTCTTCAGTAAGCGAGCTTGAACCACACTTAAGAGATGGCAGGCCATGCACACAGCAAAACACAGCAGGAGAGTCTTCTCCACATAGACCTTGTCTCAAGGGAATATACAAGTCTTTGTTACTCACCAACGATGACTCCAACCTTTGCCAACAGCTACAAGTACAGGAGTCTGAGTGAGCTTCTTACACTTTCTAACACTTCCTGTACATTAACTCAAGCTAAGCATTTTTACACTTTTCTTCCTGTTCCTCAACACCTCAGATTACTGACATGTTTCCCCTCTGGCCATTACCATCTTACACAAGATCTTGCATAGGGCAGCATGACCACTAGTTCAGCTCTTCATTCCTTCACCCAGCCACTATGTCAAGCTTTAAAAAACTAGATGCTGTAAGTTAAACAACATTGGCTAAAGTAACTTCTTCTTCTACTTTTTGAAATACTAATTGTAATAGCGTTACCTGTAGTACTGCACAGCATAAGTACACAAGGGAAGATTACCTTACAGTTCTTCCACCAATACTTCCTTTTCAGCTTGGCTGCGCTGGTCTCAAATTGGGAAGCTCCTGCTTGCAGTGCATCAGCACGGTCATCCAGCTCTGACAGCTTCTGATCTCGCTCCAATACCTTGTCCACATTCACTCTCATGATGTCAACAACCTTCACCAGTTTAATGTTTACAGTAAGTTACCAGTTGTATAACCCATGGCAGTACATAATTGCAGGCAACAGACAGCAACACATGCTACTCAGTGTTCTCTTTTCAGAAGCATGAGCTATTGCCTTTCAATATATGCAGTCATAAGCTTAAACAAAACTCTGGAATTCACAGCTGGGCTGGAAGCCCCTAATACCTACTTTAAAAGTCAGTAGTGCCATTAGTGCTGGCATTCCTTCAAACTTGGGAAATAATTCCTGACTCGCTTCAGAAGGAGTTGAGGAATATTAACATGATAGTAAACCATATGTCAAAAAATACTCGTTAGCCAGCCTGGCTTTTGGACTCCACAAAAATCTAGACATATCATATTTGGCAGTCAGCCTTCATGGCTACTGATAAGAAAAAAGCTTTTTCTCTAAAAGAACAAAGGTTTTCATCTTTAATTTTGCCAAATCCTCCAGCAGCAAAATTGCAGCTAATACTTGGACACTGGTAACTTCTCTGCACTTCCCCTTCATATAATGAAGGGAAAACTGCTTTGGTAAAAACATTCCTTCTAGTTATATAGGTTTCCTGAAGGAAAACAATGACACGGCTATTGGATTAGACTTTTACCTCATCTACTTGGTGTTGAGTCTGCTGAAGCCGACGATTACTGCCAGCAGCCACATTTGAACTTCCAGGGATATTGGCTGACCTGCAGTAAAGAAAATCATCATTATTTATCTGACATTCCTGAGATGTATCCTTGGAATAAATGTAGGGCAGTTTCCTATTGAAGAAATGGTGTTTTAACACCTGACATTAGGTGAAAGTCATACAGTGTTACAAACATCTTATCAACAAACTGCCTGCCATTCTAAAAGACTGGTATCAGCAATGGCTTGCTAATACCACATTTTGCAATAAGGCAGAGGACAGCTCCAACAATGGTTCATAGGGCTCAAGGAGTCAAGAGTTTGGACTTAGGGGTGTTCTTGCTTTCCACTATGAACACAAAGTTTCAAGCTACAGTATTTTACAAAAAAAATTAAATAAAAAACTTAACGCTTATTCTAACTATGTGCTTCTCTACTGTTAGCTGTCTCTGTTATTTTGAAATGGTTGATATGGACCAAGCGAATGCACCAGAAGGAAAAAGAATTTGGCATATACAAGAATTTACTTCTGCTCAGCTTTGAATTCGTAACAGAGCTTTTTTTTTACCAGCTTCAACACTCTGCGTCTTTGTAATGGATGCGAGAGTTCCTGTACTCCTCATACGCTTTTCACTGCTTTGCTAGGTTTTTATTGCACATCTCTAGAACTATCCGTAGTCAATTTCCTTTTCTATGTTGTTATTTCTTCCACATCAGACCCTTGTTTAGTGCATCCTGGCACTCCAAACAACCAAATCTGACTATCTCCTGTATTTACACATTTATCCATTCACTTTAAGTTCCACGTAGAGAGAACAAACGTGTACGCGCACAAGGCGTGAGCTGGGAAGCCCGGGGCGAGGCTCGGAGCAGGCCCTGTATAGGCCAGCATCACCGCTCGACTGTTTTGGCACTTCAGCCAACATCTGGTTCTATTTCACTGCTAGTTCCATGGGAAGAGTCTCGGAAGCGACACCTCCAAACACAACAGCGCCCAACAGGCGCTGCCCCGGCGGGCCGGTCCCGCCCTAACAGGCGACCGGGGAGTGGCAGAACAGCCCGTCCCGGCCAGCCCGGCGCCCCGGTACCGGCCCGAGCAGCGGCTCAGGCCGTGCGGCCCGAGCGAGGGCCAAGCGGGGCCTCTGCACAGCCGCTCTGGGAACCCCCACCCGCCTGGGTGCGGCCGGGCCCGGCCCCGCTGCCCGGCCCCGCTGCCCGGCTCCCCCGCGCGTCCCCGCACTCACATCCTGCCGGTGAGAGGGGCGGCAGCGCCCGGCGGCTCCAGCGGGAACTGTGCTCGGCGCCGACGGCGCCCCGGGGTGACGTCAGAAGGGCGGGGTCTGCGGGCGCGACCCAGGGCAGGGGCGTGACCCTGTCTGGGCCACGCCCCCCCGCGGAGCGCTGTCGGGCGCGCGGCCGCTTGGGGGCGCCCTCCGCCTGCCCCGGGCCGCTGTGTGGGCGCAGCCCCGCGGCGCTTCCGGCGGGGAAGGACGCGAGGCCGGCGCTGTCTCTGCACACTGTGCGCTTGTTTTCGCTTTTCCCCTTCACTTATTAAACCGTGTTTTTCTCACTCCAACCATTTTTCCTCTCAAGTTTGGTCTTCCAGTTCTCTTCCCCCATTCCACTGGGGAGAAAGGGGAAGACGGGGGAGTGACCAGACAGCTGGTAGGTGTCTACTTTCAGTAGAGGGTCAACCCACCACAATAATAAAGAACCCAGCAATAACAGGCATGTAAAAAGGAAAAATGGGGAAGTATCTGAGATCAATTTGGGGAGTTAAATATTGATTTATTCTTTAAGAGAACATAAGTAAACTTTGTATATCCGTAGTCAAAAATAAACTCTCATAATGAAATCTTGTCTTCTGTTGTGGTTCTGGGTTTTGGAAGAACTCACTCATCGCAGTACTAAGAGAGTCTTTTGCATACCAGATGACTATTAAACCCGGTTTTCCCTGCTAGACTGGCCTTGTAGTAGTCTGGTAAAAAGTTTCATTACTGAGAGCCAGTTTGTGTAACTTATATATCTGATCCATGCAAAATTATTGTCTCAGTTATTTGTATTATTGTGACTGCTTACATATCTGCAGCTCTTACATATAAGCAGCTCTCTTGAATTCTCCTGAGATTTGACTTTGCTTTGAGCACACTGTAGGATTTGGCATTTTCCTACTGGGTATAGATGGTTTCTCACAAAAAGCTCTGGAAGTGATTGTCCACTGAAGAACTGAAAACAATCTGATCTCAGAAATGCTCTGGAGGTTGCACCTGCTCATGGGCAGGCTGTGGACTGTTACATTATAACCTGTGAGAAATCACATGCAGTATACTTGACAAACAGATCATATGGAGAAGAAATGCATTTTTTTCATGGTTCCTTACAGTGACTACAGAGCAACATGGCTCTCAAACTAGGATGGAGGAGATGTGTTTAAAAGAAGGGACACACTTTGTATGGGGAAATTTTCTTTGTTTTTAATTTACAGCAGAAAGAATATAAAGCATTCAGAAAACATTTTCCATATTTTAAGGGCAATTCAAAACATTTTGCATGGTTCCAGCAGCTGAGTTCTTCAACAGATCCATTGATTCAGTGATGCTTTACATGCACGGTTACAAAAATAAAACTTACAAAAGAGAAGACATCTATACTAGTTTTACATGCAAGTCTTGGGGACCCCCCATTGGGCACCAGCTATTGTGTGGAACTGCCATAAGCGTGCAACCAGAGAGGGGGTTCATGTTATATTCTGTATTTCTTTCACACAGTATTACTGCTGTCGAATGTGTTTCACAAAGGAGCTGTTCCATTATCAGAAGACAGAAGATCTGGCTCCTGGCACTTGGGAATCTGAATTTTCCTAGAAAGCTGCACTTACTTATCTTCGGTGAAAACTTAAGTTCCACAACCAAGAAGAGGGTTCGCAGAATCACTTCACTGCAGGGGAGTCCTTCTCCCTCCCCAGTGACACACTGAAGGGTTACGGCCCGACACAACAAAGCACTTGGGAGCTGTACTTGGCTTCAAGCATGCGGGGAGTTCTGCTGCACCCGCGGAACTGCCGGCATGGCTACCACCAGTACAGCCTTAAACGTTTGGCTGAAGCAGGATCTAGATTAGTAGATACACCACCAGGCCCATGGATCTGGAAGAGTAATTTGAAATAGCTCTGTATATTACTGAATCATTTTCTGTAAAGACAAGGAGTTAAAACATTTCCACTGAGGTCACTACTCTTGTTAGGAACAGATAAATTCCATATTGTCACGTATTGGTTAATGGGTACAATATTTCACTTTCAAAATGTCAGAGTTCTTCCAGTACTAATACAGAGCATTTCCAATTCATTCCAAAGGAGATTCTTCAGTGTCTCCTGTTCGGTTTTGGCGTGACAGGAAAATTTAATGGTTAAGGTTCCAATTGCAGACAGTAAATGGAAACTACAAGGCTGCCCACAGGCACAGTGTGAGTGCCAGGCCATTCGTTTTGCCTTTTTTCCCTTTTTTAGAATTGAATCAGGTCATAAAGCAGCAGTTCAGAAATGTACAAGAGAATTCTGAGAATGAGCTATAGCACATCTACTATAATTCAATGCTGGCAGTGAAAAGAAGTAATTAAAAACAGGTACATTTATAGAAAAGGCACCAAGAGCACTGACCCCAGTTTTTTTGCCACAATCTTTGTTTTTACTCTTCTTGTAAAGACACCAGTTTCAAAGCTTCTTATATGTGAATATTTTTTGGCTTCACAACAAGCCCTGCGTTTAAACATTGCAGTTGGTGGCCGGGATCAAGCAAGAACAACTATTCCGAAACTAACAATCTCAAATTTACACAAGTCCATTCAGAAATTTTAAACTGCCACAAGTGAGACAAACAGACAGGAGCAGTTTCTGATCTCAGACACATGTACGTGACCCACAGTAACGACATGGACTTCAGGAGCTTCTTCCCTTACATTCCTATGTAATGAAGATCAGAACCTGGTTCCCATTGTTGAGAATCTGTGACAGTTTTAAATTAGTAGTTCAATTTAAAAAAAATCTAATTTCTTTGGCTCCTCACTATGTGGAAATAGCAATATACCATGACACCCCTACAAGATCAGTTTGCATCTTTTTTTAAGTTTTACTTAATTTTTTTTAAAATTTTTTGTGCAATTTTTATTACATTTTTTGACTTCCAGCAGGAGATATGAAAATGTGAAACATATTTTCTACTTTTGTACTATTTATTTATTTTTCTCATTTTATGTTCATTCTAAGTGTTCCTTATTGGAGTGAGTGTATGGTGTTAAGCTAGATACGGTTTTTGTACTCTTATGATTATCTGCTTTGCAAAAGTAACTTAATTTTCTTAAGCAATATTAGCATTCACATTACTTGGCACCATCGGCAAAAAAAAACAAACAAAAAAAAAAAAGGAAAGAAAGGAAAAGAAACACAGCGGGGGGGGGAAGGCAAGGAATACATAAATTAAACCCAACTGAACCAAACTCCTGGTAGCCAAAATCAAATGTAAACATATCCATTTTTTCTTTTTTTTTTTTTTTTTTTAAAGTAATGTTGCTCTGCCTTTTTTTCCTAAGTCTAAATACAGTAGCTCTTTTTTGCCATTTAGTCATGCTTTAGCAAAAATGTTCTTCTAAAGAACATTTAAAATAAAGTTTCTTATAGTGAAATAAAGTTTTTGTTTCATTTTACAGACCATAGCCACTAATGCTTTGCTTTGTTCATTTCTTTTTCTTGAGTTCATGCACATATCTCTTTGTTTTAATATATACAATATGTACAAACAATACATCCACACTCTTCTGGTTCATTCAGACAAAACTATACAAATAATAATTTTATCTTGCCAAGTTATTGACCCTTTGTGAATAAAATATTTAGTAATTAATCAATATATTCCCTTTCAAATATTTTTTCTCATTTTCCATTTCTACCTTCTATATATACAGAAAACTGCCCAGATTTTGATGAAGTAGCCAAAATAAGAAATTTACTGGCCAGAATGCAGCACCACTGATCTTTAGGTGGCATAAAATGTCCAGGCAACATATGTACGTGACTCTGCAAAATGACAAGAGGTTTGACATAAGAAAAAAAGCTACATGTTTTACAAATTATTTAAGAACTTAATTAAAACAATAGTACATGAAGGTAAGGCTAGAAAATAAAGTGCTGAATATGACAGAAAGTACATGACAGTTGATATGTTTGCAGGTTCTAGTAAAAATACCAAAAAAAGTGTTTAAAACTTGTTAAGCTGCTCTCTCCATTCTCATGCATTACCCGTGTCTCTCACACACCAACCCCTTCTGTAAGTTCCCACAGGATGTATTAAAAACCTGCAGATTTAAAAAGTTGCATTAAGTGTGCTGTAGAGGTTTAAATAAAACATAAAAGACAGGAGTGCGAAGGAAATGAGGATGCATGGACCCAATAAAGATGGACTGATCTAAGCCCCTCCACTGAGACTCTCAAAGCTTCAGTTTCTTGGAGATGACTGACAGGTGCAGGAACAGCATTCTTGTGTTGCTTGTGCATTCCCACCTTTTCTGAACAATATTTTTGGTATAATATTTGTACAGTTCCACATGTTGTTTAATACAGCCCTATATGAAAAGGATAATTAATCGCTTCTTCCTTCCTTCTCGGAGAATGAAGCAACTCACAATTTCTTCCTGGTGTCTTTTGTTTTCCCAACGATCCAACAGAAGATTGAGTTCCAAGATGTCTTGCTGAACAAATTAAAAGTTGTCCATGAAAGTGCAAATGCAATGACCAAAACATTACTGTTAAAATCCTGCAGCTGGTATTTCCAGAACTGCAGTGGGTATTTTTGTTGTTGTTGCATGTCTCTGCTAAAAACAGAAAATGAAAACAGTCTGAAAAGCAATGTCACATTGCTACGGGATGCTGCTGCGTATCTTCAAGTTCCTTGGCCTTTTTCAATTCTTTCACTCTGAAAAAACAAAGAGGAGCTATGTAACACTTCTATTGCAAATCTCTTCAAGACAGAGAACAATCAAAAGGACTCCTCAGTCCAAATTCCCGTGCAGAAGAGCCAGCTCTCACAGAAATGACAGGAGGGTAACACCTTCCCAAGACCATAACAGTTGGAAGTGCAAGAATGGGCCACGAGAGATCTGAGACAAACACATTTGGAGACATACCCTTAGTTCCAGCTACTGTTTTCCCCCAGTAGTTGCAACTCCAGCTGGGCTTTGTTCTGGTGTTAGCCTAATTGCTTGGGGTTTTCTGGACTGCTGTTGACTAACTGACCGTGCAGCTGCTCTTATTTGTCATGGCAAAAGGGCTGTTCAGTGCTGACCTCTTTTCTCCACACAGTGCTGAGGCAGTGACAGCCTGATGTCGTGGCCAGTACAGGGCGGGGAAATCAGCCCATCCTACTTGGAAAGGAAGCTTGGTGTTGATACAGAATTTCACATATGCAAATGTTTATATGCAAGCAGAAGAGTTGGTATGGGTGTGAAAAAAGGTATTTCACATGTATTCCAGCTGCTGGGGGCTGTATTTTCTAGCATGTTGTTAGGAGTCGATTTTCCCAGGCAGCAGTGCAGGCTGCTGGATGCTGTGTGCTGAGGGTGATGAACCTACAGCATGGAAGAGTCACCCTCCCTAGATGAGGCCTGGTGCCCCCGTTCAAAACTCTCTAAAATGCATATGATCGATACATTACCTCCTCTAACACTTGTCAGCGTAAGAACTAAACCATCACTGAAAGCTGAAAGAATTAAAAGTTAAATTAAAAGAATGAAGAGGAGGGAATCCTTGTAATCCCATTACATGAAACAGAACTCTGTATTGGTGCTGGGGCAGCAGCAATCCTCTACTCAGACTTAACCTGGCTGCATGCCAGAGCAGGCTCCCTGCAAAGGAGCCAGACCAAATCCAGGGAGACTCCCCATGCTGTCCCTAAACCACAAGGCAGCTGGCTGTGCTTGGGGCTGGCTCTGCCTCTGCTTGCAGGGAGTTCCTCTGCAGTACGATCCCTTTGCCACTTGCCTCCACATGTCTTCCCTCTGCTCTTGGAAGGGGAGGACCCCTGCAATAGGAGCAGAACACAGCATAAAAAAAAGGTGATTTAGCTAAGCATGTACATGCTCAAGTGCTGTTGCAAAACCTTGAAAGGACAAATAGCAAAGGCATGGTACAAAAATAGTGTCAAAGATGCAAGTCTGTGTAACGGAAACTAGCTACAAGTGAGTGAATTTAACAATAAATAAATGCACGTTGGGAGAGCTAATGAAACACACTGGGAGAGCTAATCAGCAGCAGTGAGAGTTTGCAGCTACTGTATGTAGACTTACACCCACACATCCACTTTTGGCTTGCACCAGCTTGCTAATACAATGATACAATGAAGGCTATAAATTGATCTCTATAAATACATTTCACCATTTATTCATTTTTCTGCATGTGCCATTACTCAGAACCACAGTCAAAAGGGAGCTGGCTGCCTTTACCTATTTTAGCTGACTAAAAGCTCTAGCACTCAAAGGCATTCTCAGTATTTGTGAAATGGGGCCAAGAGGGGTCAAACCACACTAACCCATGCAGGTCAGACCTTCACTAAATACCTTAATTCCACTGACCTGTTGGAGAATATCATGCATGGAAAGACAGAGGCTGTGCTAGTCCAAATGCACACACTGTTTTGAGAGTCTGAAGGCCATTGCCAAAGGGGCCCCCGCAGTCCTGAAATCTGAGCCTCCATACTGCTCCCCCAGGTGCCAAGCAGTGCTCTGATCCCCAGGCTGAGGAAGGGGCAAGGCAGCCACCAGCACCTGGGGGTTCTCAATTCCTACTTGGACACTGCTATGCAGAGCCCAAGTGCCTGCTGCAACTTCACGGGGATACCTTCTACAAGAAGATTTTGGGTCTACACAAACTGGTGTCTAAAAGACCCTGTCTGGGAGTGGAGGCTTCAGCACTGCATAGAAGGCAGCAGCAAGCCTCTTCTCAGGCTGACAACCTGAGTTCTACCTGAGTTCATTGGGGTTCTACCTGCTGCGTATGGCCAGATCACCTTTTCAGTACAGGAAACAGAGGAGGGCTGGTGCAATGAACTGAAAACACTCAAAAATTACAAACTATCCATCTTCAGTATATTTAGTTTTCTTTTCTTACAGCAGAAAAGCAGCTTCTCCCTTGAATTTATCGCTACTATTGCTATTGTTCCCGTGCTTAGGAGCAGGAGTGTGCCAAGATCTGTGGTGCTATGTTAGAAAACAAGGTGTACCTCTTTGCACAGGACAATTTTTAAGGCTTAGATTAACTATGCTCAAGATATCATCAATTAATGCACAACTTGCAGTGCAACTTCCTAGTGTTTTCTGTTGCACTTCAGTACTGTAATGTAAAATTGACCTGTTATTATAGATCTCTCACTGAGAACATGCACATTAAATAAGCTGGTGGCTCTTTTACTGAGACATGCTATTCCTTACTTCGGCACTTTACATGCAAGGGCTACACTAACAAAGCACTTTTGCTGAAAGAATGCATGACATGCTTTGCTGCAAACTTCAACCTACAGCATGCAGTATCTGTACTGGTGCAGACCTGTTCCATTTGTTTGCCTGGAACATACATGCCAACAGAAGGTAATTACTGCAGCAGTCAGCCTTAGCACAGGATCTTAAAGATCATCTAGTTCTAACCCCCCTGCCATGGGCAGGCACACCTTCCACCAGACCAGGTTGGTCAAGCCTTATCCAACCTGGCCTTGAACACTTCCAGGGATGGGGCATCTACAACCGCCTTGGGCAACCTGTTCCAGTGTCTCAACACATTCACAGTAAAGAATTTTCTCCTGATATCTAACCTAAACTCCCCCTCTTTCAATTTGTATGCGTTACTCCTTGTCCTGTCACTCCAATCCCTGATGAACGGTCCCTCTCTGGCTTCCCTGTAGCCCCTTAAGATACTGGAAGGATGTTTTGAGGTCTCCACACAATCTTTTCTTCTCCAGGCTGAAAAGCCCCAACTTTCTCAGTTTGTCTTCATAGGGCAGGTGCTACTGCCCTCTTGTTAACATCATGGCATCCTCTGGACTTGCTCCAACAGTTCCATGTCCTTCTTACGTTGGGAACACCAGAACTGTGCTCCAGGTGGGGTATCACAAGAGCAGAGCAGAGGGGGAGAATCCCCTCCTTTGACCTGCTGGCCCAACCCTTCTTAATGCAGCCCAGGACCCAGTTGGTTTCTGGGCTGCGAGTGCACACTGCCAGCTCATGGTGAGTTTTTCATCACCCCCAAGTCCTTCTCCATTGGGCTGCTCTCAATCCATTCTACACCCAACCTGCAGGTGTGTCTGGGATTGCAATGACTCAGGTGTACACCTTGCACTTCGCTTTGTCGAACCTCATGAGGTTTTCACAGGCCCACCTCTCCAGCCTGTCAAGGTCCCTCTGGATGTCCCACCCCTTCCTTCCAGCCTGTGACTGCAGCACACAGCTCAGTGTTGTCAGTGAACTTGCTGAGGATGCCCTCAAACCCACTGTCAGTGTTGCTGACAAAGCTGTTGAACAGGATCAGCCCCAACACTGACTCCTGAGGGACCCCACTGACTCCACATGGACAATGAGCCATTGACCAGAACTCTTTGAGTGGAGCCATCCAGCCAGTTCTTTATTCACTGAGTGGTCTATCCATGAAACCCATGTCTCTCCAATTTAGAGACAAGCATGTCATGCAGGACAGTGTCCAATGCTTTGCATTTCTAACACTTTCCTTGGTCAAGTGCAATTTACATGGTTGCAGATACAATAATTACTACTTAAAAACACAAGCACGTACTAGTACAGAATTTCCCTACAGTAATGGTACAGACTCAAATTTGCTGTGGGTATATTACTGAAAGATGCTCTTCAGTATATATTGGCTTAAAACAAACCCTGCATTCCACAGCATTTATACACTTAAGCTTCAAGATGATGATCATTCAAAGATAGCACATTTTTTATTAACTAATCTCTGTATTCAATATACTTAATAGTGTATGTGTCACACTGCATGTGGGAGTGCAAGTAGGTACTGTGAGTCCTCTATCGATTATGACACTGCCTGGTAGGTACAAAGACCTGCACCCCTGCAGCTGCCAGTCTCTGCTCCTCACTCCAGAGCTGGCACTGGGAGGCCAGGGAAGTTCTCCCTTCTCCTGACAGCTGGCACAGGGCAGCCCTGCTCACTGCAAACTCTGCAGTGGGCACAGCCAGAATGAACTGAAGCACCTCCGAATGCTACCAAAAATGGAGCCAATCTATGGCCAGAGTGACACTGGAGAAACACTGAGGTGCTGTTGTGAACACCTTGCTGCTTCCTCAAACCATGCTGAACAGGAGGTGTCAGAACCATGCATCAAGGTATATACCAGACCAAGATAATCCATTTACTTTCTCTGAAAGGCTTTGTCAAGAGAACCTAAAACTAATTGTCTTCAACCAATTAATTGTTTTGGATAGTCTGTATTGCAGCCTTCCCTGTGTCTTACAAGTCCTTTCAGTCCTCATTGAACTCTTCTTATCCGAGTTCCTTACTCATTGGTACTCTGATTTGGTTACAACAATATAAAGTGTCAAGAGGGGGGCTGGTATTTCTTCTTCATTAAGGCTTGATATAATAAATTATCAAAATTTTCGAGTGCAGTTAAAAAACACAGTTTGACCAGGGAAGAATTCTGGGCAAACAGAACCCTTGAGAATAGAAACCCTCTGAGTAAGTGCTGCCAGTAGAGATTTTAAGTGAACAACATAGCGTTGCTTTCAAGCTAGAAGGCAATCTTCTTTGGTTTGCATTTTTCCACTCTTAAATTGAGGCAGAGCACCAAAGTGTAGCATTTGCAGTTATAAGCAATAATAAACTGCTCTAAGAATACTATTGGGATTTACAGAATGGGACAGCAGAATGGATGTTCTTAGACAAGATGTTTCAATCCAGTTTGGTAGACTTGTAGTGAGACTTTTCTTTAAACAACAAAGAAAATGAAAGCACTGAGAGAAAGTGATAGCAGCAGGTCGGGTGCTGTTAGATGGTGTGCAGCCCTCTCTGGGAGTCTACAAGCACTGGCACGCTAGCTTGGATCACTTCTGGGAGTGCCTCGAGCTGTCTGGAACCGGAGGTGAGGGCAGCTCAAGTGAGGCACAGCTGCAAGCAGAGCACCCCAGAATGGGAAACAGGCTCTAGCTGCTGCAGGTCTCTAAACAAGAAGCACCATCCTACATCAGCAGCTCTGAAACCATGCACAAAACTGCAAGGACCATAACTTTGGTTTTGCACTGATGAAGCCTCGAATAAAAAACTCCTCAATTAACATTTTCTCTAGACAGTAAGTGCCTCTAAGGTACAAAGTCATTCCCTCAGCAAGTGCTGAAGAGCAGATGGAGGGAAAAAGCACGTGCAATAGAGATGACCACTGATAAGGTGTCTGAAATAACAGCTGTGGTGCTGACACACAGAAAGGGAAGAGAAGATGATTTCAAACATGAGCTTTGAACCCCGACTCTTGGGAGCTGTGTCCTGGTTCCCAGATTGCTCCAGCCAGACAAAGCTTCTGCCCTTTGCACTGTGGTACTTACTTGGACACCATGAAGGAGGTTGCATTGGTACGTGCTGAAGCAATGTAGAAAGCAACAGCCCCAGCAAGTGGCAGTTTCTCTCCCCCTCCCCAGTCCTGTACGGGGTGCCAGCAAATGAACCAGGCCTACTTAGAAAAAGTCACAGCAAACAATGGCTTCATGGGTAAAGCGTAACACAAAGCTGCTTCATCAGACTTACTCCATAACGCCCAGCCAAGGAAATGCTGAATGAGTCCGAATGCTGAAGATCAGTATATAGGAGGGGGTGCAAGAGCCAGAGAAGGCTGGCTGGTGAGTTACCTGTTGCTCTGAGAGCTGAAATGGCCCGTGGGACATTTAAGAAAAGGGAGCTCTTGCCTTTTCCCAGATACCTCATTTAGGCAGCAAAACAAAAAAGACAGAAAGGCCCAATAAGAATGACACCCCAAAGCACATGGTCTGCAATTTAACACACACATTTGAGCTCCAAATACATTCAGCCCCTGCAAGAGGTAAATGAAAAAAGAAATTACTTTGAAAACTTTCGTTGCTGGTACAGTGACGCATATCCCAATATGACATTTTTGCATACTGCCCTCAACTCAAAACAAATGGGACTTCCTGATGCCTCAAAATTTTCCCCCGTTCTCAGTCTTACTAAGAGACGTAACAAACCAGGCATTCCAATGCAATGTCTCCTGCACATCATGGATCAAAACCACACAAAAAATACAAGTCCTAGATGCACAGGGGTAGTAAAATGTTTGTTGCTAAAATGCCAAAAGAGGGAAGAGTATGCAGAGAACAACATATAGTTGTTTATTCAGGTACAAAATGAAGTTGTACTTACCAGAGAACTGGCTCCAGGTTTCAGTGTGTGTTACACGCACACTCCCCCAAACTGGAGAGCAGCATTTAATCTAACCATGAGGATGTGGGATCTATTTGTACGTGAAAGATGCTGTGAGTGAATACAGTTTTTATTATATCACATGTAACAAGTGTGCTTGTTTGGCCCCAGAGAGAAGTTTTGCTGAAGGTAGAAAGCAATCAACTGGCCTAGTGATGTGAAAAGCCTTGCTCCACGTGATTGGCTCTAGATCCCCTCCTGCCAAGGGTGTGGCAGAGAGGGTCATATTGCAAGTAGCCCTGCAATTTGTTCATCTCTATATCTGGACTAGGAGCAAAGCTCTCCTTTCCAGGAGGCTACAGCAGATGGTCTGACCAATGAGCAGGCAAACATTTGTGTAGTGGGGCACTGTGAGTAGCTGAAATCTCTCCACTGAAGCAGCTGTTCTTGAGATGAAAACTACTACTTAAAGGCACCAGCAGTCTGATGGTTTTTATCCCCCTAGAAGGTATTTTAATTTCTATTGCAGAAAGATATCAAGTTTTGTCTCACAAGAGTTGGCCAGTAAAATCTCCTGCCTCTCCCTCTTTGCTGATCCTGGTGTACTGTAACTCAAATAAATCCAGAAAAAAATCAAATCAATTTGAAAAGGTTTTAAAACTGGAATATAGAAGTAAATGCTGCCATCGTTTATCTGCACAACAGCATGTGTACAGAATACATCCAATTTGTGTATTACAGAGAGACACATATGTAGGCATTCCCTCGGCAGAGGGGGATGTGTCAGCCTGTGCACATCAGAAGGCCCAGGAATACTTGTCTTGTGGGTGTGCATGCCAGCAGCATACGCACAGAGGTTGTTATCAGAATGCAAAGAATCATTTGCTGTAACAGATTTACTTTAGTAGAACAGCAGCCAATACATTTTGTGATAGCTCGCAGTTTACTTTTTCCAGACAAGCAGAGAGCTCCCTCATTTCCCCATCAATCCCACATCACTGGCCATTCCAAGGTAAAACCTTCAAATGCTACCAAACTTCCAGAATCTGCTTCCTGATATTCCTCATATGTTACATACACAACGCTTTAAAGTGCAACAACTGCTTTTCCTGCAATGTTGACCACTGGCCCATCAGCTCCACCTATGCCATGCAGCCCTGCAGAGCCTCAGGGCACATCTGGGCCTTTGCCCCCATTTCCTCCAATTCTTACTTCATTTGTTGTTAGCAAAGAACTCAAATTTTATTTTGTAAAAAACTGAGGATACACAACAAAAACCGGCAGCGTAAAGGTCATAGTTTGGAAACAAATGTCATTAGCTGCTGCTTCTTTCCTAGGCTCAATACAGTTAAACAAATAATGATGTCTCTTGCAGGCTTAAGTCCAATTCATACTCTCACTCTTGAGTCTTGAAAAGAGTCTCTGCAATTCCAAGTCAGCAAAACTCCATGATCAATAATTTGCTTTTCTTTTCTGAATGTTACATGGAAGTAGGAGTCCAGACCATCCCTCCCTTTGCCTCCCTCCCTTGCTGAAAATAAGAATAATAAGCACACAAATGATGGTATTTCTGCTGGCTGTTTTTGACAAAATCCCTGCTGCCCTAACAACCTCTAAAGGGAGATGGAACAGAGCAGCCTGCTGACAATCCAGGCACGTGCTTTGAGAGCCAGGCCATTCCCTGCTCATGCAGGGGCTGTGACCTGCCACAGGAATGGTCCCTATTCCCAACCTCCTGTCAGGGAGCAAACCAGCTGCTAACATGACTACGCACACAGGTGAGTGGACTGTCTTCATGCTGAGAATGAGACTCCCAACAGAAGCTCTCTTGGCACCTACTGTAACACAGTTACAGCATCTTCAGGTTTGTTTTCCTTCCCGTTGAGGGAGTGGATTAATACATGAGAGAAGCAGTTGTCAAAAGGCTGGCCCTGTAAGGCAACCAGATGTGTAACTTACCAAAGACCAACTTCTAGAAGATAAGCACTGGTGCTTAACCACCTTTGGCAGTAAAAAGCAACGAGGAGCTCTTCCACTTTCATCTGGCTCAGGCAGAAACAAATACTCATTTAGAGTAGGCTGCACCTGAACTGCAGCTTCCTACGCTGACTGTGACAGCATTCAGTCCATGACAACGGGCATCAGGACTCATTGAGTGTGTGTGAGTACAGACCCTGTCAAGTTCTAACATCTACTAACAGCCATTTTGGATACTGAAAAAATATCCCACCAACAACACCATCTAAGCATGCCCATGATGAATATACATGTCCTTTTTCACAAATTCATGCATTGGTAACATCTACTGCAGAGCTCTGTCCTGTTACAAAAGCAGCAGTGTTAGTCATTGCAGTAGGGTTAGTTTGTACAGGATTCTTTTATATAATTAATGGAGGTGAAACTTAACTGGCATATCTCGGCTGCAGCCTCATGCAAGCAAGCAGAAAGCAAATATATTTAAAATGGAAGAGAGGAACTGGCTAGCAGGCAGCTACACTCACCCTTTTGTACAGCCTATGGTCCACCAGTGGGCTTCAGAGTGCAAAACAATACCAAAGAGCCATTAGACACACATGGCAACAACTGTACCTTACCCAGAGCTTCACTTCAGGGAGGAGGAGACAGCACTTCTGCTTGCCTGGAGAGAAAGAACCCTTCCCACTCCTGCCTACAGAACTCCTCTTTACCAGGGAAGAGCAGTCCTGTGTTTAGTTTTTTAGGGCAGAAAGTTATAAGCAAGTAGAATAAATGCAACACTGTCATCCCCATGGCATTTCTAGCTGCATCCTGCCTTCCCTTGCAGCAGTTATCCGTTTTCTATCTCATTCCAAATGCTACTCCATAGACACCACTGCAGATCATAATCACAGCCAAGCAATGGTCTAGTTATCCCTGAGAAGAGTAAAAGTTTCCTACAAATCAGAGAAAGAACAGGAAATAGGAGGCTACCTTCCCAGTGAAAGATGTACCACACAGGGATTTGGCCCAGCAAATCCAAACCCACTTTAGATCTCCTAGATTTCCTTGCAGCTCTAGATATGTCATATCTGAGGATCACTAAACAGGTGGAGTCTTCCCAAAACCACTAAATACACAAAGCCTTGGTTCTGCCTCACACAGGGCAGTGTGCCTGGAAGCAGATCAGCTTACAGGACGTGTAAGGCTGGAAGTTAGTCAAGTACCAGCTGACAGGCACCATAGGAGGATGGGGAAAGCTCCCCTGGAAGGACAGGAAGTTCCTGTTTCTCATTCTCAACAAAACAACATTTCTGTGACAAGTCATGTTGATACCATGTTATGGCTGATGCATGTTTTTCACCAGATTTTTGAAAATATGACAATAGATGGATAAATATGGGGGCTTTTTGTTCAAAGTTAAACGGAAAAGATACATGTCTGACGGTCAGAATGACTGCTGCTGATGAATGACCCTTCTTGTCTCTGTGACACCTGAGAATAGTCAGCTACCAGATCATCAGTGTATTCTCTAAGAACATATTCAACCAAAACTGACATTTCTTTTCTGATCTTCATCAACATCTATGCATCCACTACTGAGAGTTCTAATAATGCAGAACCTCTCTCATTAACTCTCTCAAACACCTGAAATACCTTCTGGTCAGGCAACAAATGTTGAGTGCAGGACATCAGATCCTCAAGGTGATCGGAATCACATCTGTGTTATTTGAGCCTTTGTGCCAAAAAGTTACTAAGCAAAATAGAACAAGGTGACCATTTAAGCTGTTCTGAATGCGAGCAGAGAAAGAGTTCTCAGAATTGGTTGAAAGTAGACTTTGATCAATTTTAACAGGAAAAAACCTACCAACCAGATGGTAGGAAAAGCCTGAGTAAAGCTCACCTAAAGGCTACAGAAAAAGTTTTTGAGAGTAATTTTTTGGCCTACCAACAGAATCTGATCATGGACAAAAACTTAGGTTAAAGAGTTCCATTTTCTTTTTAAGGTTGAATTTCTGAACTTTAAGAATTTACTGCCTTCTCACTTAGCTCACTATCCTTACAACAGACCACAAGTGGCTTTTACAGCCTCCTCCCCCAGCTCTGTCAACTGACAGAAATCTGCTACAAGATCCTGTCTCTAACTACTCAAGAGCTACACCCATCCTGCAGAGATGCCCAGCAGCAGTGACCATGCTGCTGGAGAGAACAGACTGTCCACAGGCAAAGGGAAGGGTCTTGCCTACAAAATTCAGTGGTGCAAATGAGCAGGGTCTCACTCTACAAAGGAAACAGGAGACACTGAGAAAGAGAAAGGCTATGAGCTGAAGTCAAGAACAGCTGGAATCATGGGCAATTTAAACCTGGGAGAGTCTCTGTTACTCCACAGTTGGAGTCTTAACTGAGCCCAGTTGAAGTCCATGGCACATCCTGGATGTTGGTGGGGATGCGTGGGATATTTACTGGGCCTGTGTGTGAGCTGGCTGTAAAAGCCTCTGCCGGGTTGATTTCCATGGATGGAAATTTGGCATGTAGCTTCCCCAGGGATTGCCTGGATCTCAAGCAGATCTGAGAGGATACAGAAGTTCTGAGCCTCCATCTGCTTCAGCAGGACATGCTGCACGACAGACAAACCTTTTGGTCTCTTCCATATGCCCTGCCAAAACCAAGAAGCCACTTGTGCCTCCTCATCAATAACTGTGGCTGTTTCAAGTGCATTTGGAAATGGCTTGAGAACTACAAAACCCTCTTTCTTGTCCACACATTTCTTCCCATATGATGTCCTTCAATAGCATGAGCCACATTGACCTCCTGCAAGCTGCAGCTCTGAAATCCTGCAATAAGGACGAAGCCTGTTTCTAAAATCAAGTCTGTCATATGCCTCTCTGAGAGCTCTCCTTATTCAAACAACACTGGGCTGAACTAAACATGCTTCAAAATGCATCAGGTCTGACCAGCTCCTGAGTGGATGAAATGCATGGGTAGTGAGAATGGAGGGAGCAGGGTCAGAAACCATGGAATTCACCTTTGTCTAGGCAAAGTTCTGGTTTGCAACCTGATAACATAGAGGATCCTTTCAGCTAAAAACCAAACACCCCAGTTGTAGGAGAGTACTGGTATGGCAGAGCTGGCTGCCACAGGGAGCACTCTGGCAAGCCCATACATGTTCCTACACCGGCAGGAGATGGTTCATCTTCATGTCTGTGTCTATACTCTTGGCTCACTGCAGTATGTGTGGAGTGGCTGATGTGAACTAACTTGTCTGCTGCTGTGCTGGCACATTCCACCTATCCACATCAAAAATGTGCACTTGAGGAGAGCCAAAAAAATGATCCTGTGACCAAACTAAAGGCATTTCCAGCACACATCAGATATTGTCACATTTTGCACTTTCCCATATACCAAGAATGCTCTGTGCAGCACTTAAAAGCTGCTGCTATGATTTAACAAGCTTTTTTTTAGACTTCCTGAAGTCCAGCTCTTAAAGTCACACAGCCTGGGCTGCTTTACTGTATCAGCAAGGGAGCTGAACACAATTCTTTCAGCAACAGTCCTAAGCTAGAGATTTCACTTTTAACAACGTATCTTGGAAGCAGCTCAGCTTTGTTCTTTGATTAGAAGATACCTAGCTAGCTGATTCTATTATACTTTACATTGCACTCATTGTGGACACATTTGAATACTGTCACATTGCTCTAGGGAAGGGCAGATACCAAAGACAGTGTCATACCTGTGGCGGCAGCGTCGTAAAAACCGCATAATCTTGCGAGCAGCTTGATCTTGCTTCTTGGTAAGCAGACTGCTTCTAAACACAAAAAACCCCAACACTGAAGTGCAGGCAAAACTGTGGAGAATACTACTAAATGCAAGAATAATTATCCTATGAATCACAGTCCTTTTCCCACTAGCCTTTATCTGTAAACAACAGGACAGCCCTGAAGAGTGTAAAATCAGCCTATAAAGATTCCAACAGCATCTACCATCCCAGCAGCTCACCTGAGTTTCTGTTGCACAATGGTAGCTGCCCGACGGTTTTGCTTCCTCTTCCCACATTCTTTGTAGCTTCGATAGTACTGCTGGATCAGCATCGCAGCTCGTCGGCTCTGCTGGAATTTTTTCTGCTCATAATAACTTCGGAATTTGCTCTGGATAAGAATGGCAGCTTGCGTCATCTTTTTATAAAGTGCATACTACAACAGAAACAAAGAGAAACTGAGGCATTCCAGTAAGATGTAGGTTCCTACTGTGAAAGACTTTTGAGCCACTAAGATATGATTAGAAGCAAACGAGTATCTATTCACTGACTGGGAATTGTATGAGAAAATGGTGACAGCAAACTGGAACAACTGTAAGACTACGGGCATTCATTTGCATCAAGAAAGCAATCACCTGTTTTGCTGCTGCTGGAACAGTTTGATAAGATTCATACACTCATAGAATAGTTTGGGTTGGAAGGAACCTTTAAAGGTCATCTAGTCCAACTACCCAACGTGAACAGGGACATCTTCGAGTAGATCCGGTTGCTAAGAGCTCCATCCAGCCTGATTGAATGTTTCCAGGGAGGGGGCATCTACATCTCTGGGCAACCTGTGCCAGTGATTCACTGCCCTCATCCTGAGAATTTTCTTCCTTGTATTTAGTCTGAATCTATCGTTTTTCAGTTTAAAACCATTATCACTTGTCCTATTGCAACAGGCCCTACTAAACAGTCTGTTCCCATCTTTTTTTAAAAGGCCCCTTTAAGTATTTAAAAGCCACAGTGAGGTCTCCCTGGAGCCTTCTCTTCTCCAGGCTGACCAGCCCCAATTCTCTCAGCTTTTCTCTAGGGCAGAGGGGCTCCAGCCCTCTGAGTGTCATTTAATACCTTGCTAGCAGAGGCTCTATACATCCATGCTAATGACCAGATCCAAGTGCACTTATGAACAACTTTGGAACAAGTGGAGCTGAGCTGGGTTTGCACTGCAACAGGTCTGTGTTAGAGCATTGCACTCAGGGGAATTGCTTTTCCCTTGCATACAGAAATAGCATGGGATGCTCGGTTCTAGGCAGCCACTGTTGTAAAAACTCAGAACAACAGTAGCAAAATATGCCCAACTGTAAGGATAAAGCAGTTTGAGTGACTATTAACTAAGACCAAAATATACTTTTTTGTTTCTTCACTTTAAAATATCTTTTAAACAAATTACTCTTGTAAGAACCAAATTTGCTGTTTATATAAGTGTATTCCACTTTCCTAGGACAATTCACTTTTCAACAGTTCATTTTCTATTTCTCTGCAACAGCACAATACTGCAAAAGTTTTGGTTGCTCATATGTCCATTTAAATCCAAGCATTTCAAATTAAGTAATTCTAACTTAAAAAAACCCAAACAAATCCCCAAACCCACAACAGTTAATTAAGGCAAGGCTAATACTGAGCCTAAGTCAAAGGCAAAACTAAATCTCATTAGAAATCCGTAACAAGCATCCACTGAACTCACAAATTTGCATGAGCAGTCACACACATCCCAAAGTCCCTCTAATTGTAATATTACTCTAACTGTAATATTTATTAAAAAAAACAAAAAGCAGGCAGAAACTCTTAAAAAGAAGATCTTTATTCTACATCGTCTTCCTTTCACAGCATGCAAAGAGATGACTGCTTAACAGAAATCATATGCATTCATGCATATTTTTAATCCTTTTTAAGATGGAGATGCAGAGTAACATATAGAAATTGCACTCATACCACTGAACTAACACTGTAACAGAGGCTTTCAGTGTCTGCTGATCTATCTTATAAGTTTTAATACTTTCAAAACTTCTGTGTCTGTTGTTCCTGGATATTTTATCAGCTTTGACTTCTGCTCACTTCATCAGACATATGAGACAGAAATAGCAGCTACTGTCCTGTACAGGGTAATGTCTTAACATATCTCAATATTTTCCTACCTACTGGGTCAAAAACCCCAAAAAGCAAACAAACAACCCTCCCAATACCACTCCAAAGCAAAAAAACTCTTCTCCAATATCATCACAGGCCACCATTTACCAAATTTCACTTTTTGGAATTGAAGCAGTCATGAGGAGCAGTTGTATTTTGTCATTATTAATTTCTATTGGGTTCTTTCTTTTTTTTTCTTTTTAACATTTTTAATGAAATGGATCAGATTGTGGTTTTAAATTTGCTGTTTTAAAGAAGTCCACTTATGGGCTGGTCATGGTTTTCCTTCAAATTTTTAGCCCAGATGGGACTTCTGTGGCTGAGTTACAAACCCCTGAACAGAAGGGTTCAAATACAAACCCATGATGTGAACTGTGACTGTTCAAATCTAGTCAGAAGCCCGTGCTGATCTCTCCTGTGCAACAACAAAGCAGAGGAATAAGGCACGTGAAAGAGAAATCAGCAGTCACTGGATAGACCAGACCCCAATATATTTGCATTCAGCTTTAAGACCTGCTTAGCTGATTAGCTGTCCCCTCTCCTCCTCTTGTTCCCTGTGGTGGGAAAAGGATCAGTGGAGATCTGTGAAGGGGAAAGCCTCAGCAATCACAGCGTTCCAGAGAGTTCAACTCACTTGTGCTGACAGAGCAGCTTGATACAAAACTGTGGGGCAGGAGGAAGTTGTGGATGGAATATTACTCCAAGGACACATGCTCTCCATGAGAAGCATGCCTTGTCTCCAGGCAGCCCTGAGAAAAGCTCGGCTGACTCTAGAATCTGATGAGAGCAAGATGTTGCACAGTTGGGAAACCCACCTTTACAGCAGAAAATTATTGACTGGGAACAATTTAAGACTGCCATCAACAGCTGTGCCTCCAGCATAAGTAGTAACATATAGAGATGTTGGTTTTAGGAATTCAGGACACAAGTATTTCAAAGAAGAATGGTCAACATACTTTGGCAGGCAAGCAGAAGAGAGAGGACAGGCTGCACGGGTGGGTAAAACGTTCTCTGCTCCCTGAATGCCAAGGCAAAGGTCACCAAGTGATGGCTGATCAGAAGCAGCAAAGGAAAGCCTGTCCTCAGGAAACTGGCTGCAAACCTGTCCCTGGCCTCAGCCCATCACTGCTCATGTGAGTTGATATGCTGTGGCACAGAAGTCCCTACACATCTCCTACAAGGTCTGGTTTGTCAGTGATTTCTCAACCACAGGTATTTATTAGTGGATACTATTAAAACATTTCTCCAAATGCCAAGTTCTCCTGGTTTATACTACATGTGAAAGTTAGTGACCCACAGGGAATTGTTTCCAAAATACTGTTTGTATTTGTATTACCTTCAAGGCTATCCAAGTAAGCTTGGGGAGAAACAGAAAAATACATAGTTAATGTTAGTTCTGCAAATAAAGAATGAAAAAAGTAAAACAAAAAAAACCCAAACAATCTTCTTTCAAAAAGAAGCGATTCCAGGATCCAAGACAAAGCAGTTTGTCAAGGAGTTTTTGAAAGGAATTAAGCTTCCCTATTACAGGAAACATCCCTCCAGAATGAAAGCCATGTGATGGGTTGGATATGAATTATGATGCAGTCACCTAACACTAAAAAGACTTCCCAAGTAAGTATTTTTATGAGGTTGTAAAAAAGCACAGGCATCTCGCCTCTCACTTTATGTAACATGCTGCCAAGCATCAAACAGATGGTGTCTGGCAGGGTAAAGGGAAAAGCGGGATTTGGGCTCTAGTCCCCACAAACCACCACCAAAAAAACCCAAATCAACAAAAAGCCCAAACAAAAACCAAAAGAGAAAAGCATCTTCGTTTTCTGGGGTTGAGAACTCAGCCTGAAAACATGTCTACTACTAGTGTGTGGAGAACAGTCTCAATCCTGGAAAAACTTGCATTTAGCTATGCCACGTGATTTCCCATAGTTTAAAAGTTTAGTATGTGCAAAATAAAACAACCTACTTTTCATCTTTGCCTTTATCAAAGGCAAAACCAACTTCAATTTCACAATGAAATTTGGCAAGCAACTAGTCAGAGAATAGTCTCCCCAGACAGCAGCATGCATAAAGGCCAGTAGGGAATAATATATCACTGCCCTACATCTCATAGCAAAAATGCAGGCATTATCACAAACAAAATAATTTCAAGGATTCTTTCCAAAATTAAGATGCAGAACATGAATTTCCTTCCCTTTTCAAGTTTGCCTGAGCAGGGGATTTCACTATTGCATGCTGAAAAGCATACCAGAGGAACAGTGGGATAATTTCCATTACAAAGGGCTGCATTCACGGCACTTACATAGGCTTCATAACATTTCACTTCCTTGATTACCTGTTTGTACTTTCGGTAGCAACGCTGAATAACAGCAGCAGCCACCTCTTGCTGTTCCCGGAGAGGACGACCCTGTGTGGAGAAGGAAAGGAGCAGTAAGTAGTCAGAGTGCACCAAAACCCAGGACAGATGACAGGGCTCTCAGCTGCTTACAGGGCAAACCTCTCCTATGAGTGCTACCTGGTCTGACTCAGGCCCACACATTTCCTGGAAATGTCTCTACTGTCAACTCACATAAGGAACAAACCATCAAAATGCATCTTTACACTAAGCAGGTGATTACCCAGAACCTCTGGGCTACATTTTGAGGATATGCTTTGTGAGCCCTGCTCCGGCACAGCAGGTGTGCCATGGCACAGCATGCTCCCCCCAGGACAGTATTTGCTGAGCAAACAAGCAAATGCCAGAAGCATCGAAAAGGTTATGACAAAAACAGTATTTTTGTCCCAGGAACAGGTATTACCCACATTTTGTTTTGTAACAAGTACTATTCTCTCACACCTAACAAGGAAGATACTGGACGTTTAGGCCACATACCTTGTATTTCCTGAACACTGTCTGGACGAGTTTGGCAGCTTCATAGAGTTCTCTCTGCTCGTGATCAGACAGAGTTAACTGTGCAAACTCATTTTCTACCTTCTCGCTGGTGGACGCACTCAGAAATTCGGACCAGTCTGCTGCCGAGGGAAGGCTGGGTTTCTCAAAAGCTATTTCACTGATTGGTGAGCCTGCAGGGCTCAAGCTGGTGTTCGAAGAAGGAGTCAGGGGTTCACTATACAGACTTCTGAAATACCAATCACAGTGGGAATTACCGGCTTACAAAGCATTCAGGCTGGTATCACAGATAAGGACAACAACATTTCTGAGTTCAAGACAGAAGTTTATGCTCCCCTCCCTCTATCCAAGCAACACTCCACATCCCTGAGTGTGCCTGCACTGCACATACATGGCAATGGAGTGACCATTCCATGAATTTGTAGTTGTGTTGTCTGAGCACAAGAGTGTGACTGGACTTGGAAGACCAGCACCGAGTCTCATTGAGAACTGGCATCTGCAGGCTGAAGAGTCAGTACCTACTGCTCAGCATTCACACCATGCCAAAACCCAGAGCAACCTCACAGCTCTCACTGACCTGATCTGTGCAGCACTCGGCAAGTGATCAACATCAGCAAGGTAACTGGCCAGCCAGCTCATGGTGGTGCTCATGGCAGCACTGTCTGTTCTCTCCACCAGCAGTGATTCCATTGGCACAAAATTCTCCCGCTTGATCCTGTCAGGTGTAGCTTCAATAATGTGCTCTGCAAGTGTCATCATGTTCACCTGTCAAGGGGGAAAGGAGAGCAAACTTTTGCTGCCTGGTAGAAGGTGCCTTGTACTTCTATGTTACAGCCCAGCTTTAGACAGAATGCCCCATCTTCCCCAAACCTGTGGAAGCTGGAGTCTACGGTTTGTCTCAGCACTGAGGAGAAATTAATTAACCAGTGCTCACTTGGTTTTCTGTCTCTTCAGACAAAGCACTGCAGGGCTTCATATTCCCCGGACTTCTTTTTTTTCTTTATGGGGAACCCAAGAGATCTGGTGAAAGGTTAAGGTTTCTGGGCCCTTACTCTATGCTACTGTCAGCTGTCACTGGTATCTTGTTTCCAAAGGAAAAGCGATCTCACCACTCTTTTGTTGAGATGTGCAGTAGAGCACGACAGGACAATAAAGGCACATCAAGAGAATTTAAAAACCTTGGGACAACACATTGCCAGGAATCCTCTAAACGGTATCCTTCAGCTCACCAAGGTTCACAGAATTTTTCATACCAAGAACAGAAAACGGTTTCGCAATTATATGCTTCATCCGTGTTACACGAGCCAGAGGAGAACATTCAGAGATGCCAAGGCAGCACAGGTAAGGCTGTGCTCCCATTACTCTTTTTGCTCAGACAACGACGGTATCTTTCTCCCAGTGATTACTTCTTGTATGTCTCTCCTCTTCTCTTGTACTTTTACTTCCTCTATTCCATACTTAGTGCGATTCTTCCTTCCTCAAACCCATTGTCTCTCCCCTTCTCCACTCTTACCTCCTTGCCCTCTAAAGTGCAGTGGCTTTGCCTGCAACCACAGCACTACCCTTCTCAGATCTTCTTGTCTTTGTAGGGACTGCTGCTCAACTCCCAAAGGACTATGGGGCACCTTAGTCTCATGTACTGCTGTGAGCAAGAGGTTCTGCTTTTTTCCTTTTTCCTTGCACAACTGCAAACAATTTTGTGCATTCTGTACAATGTTGAAGTGTATGCCAGCGCACAATCCTAAATGCTAATGATTAGCCTTTGTGTCCAGACTGAAACTGGAAGAAAGTATACCCTGACTGTGTGACCACCTCCTCTCTCAAAGTACAATTTAGAGTCTCTAGAGGCCTCCACGGGAGCTTCTCACAGTCAGGCTCCTCTGTGAAGCTACCATGTTCTCTGAGACCACTGATCTTGGTGCTATGCATATGTTTACCTGCAGTTCATCCATGTGGTGCAAGCAGTCCTCATCCCCTGCGTTGTCTCTGTAGGACAAGAGCTCTGCATCCACCATCTCCCTGTCAGCCATCATCAGCACATGCTCCCGCTGGCGTAGCCGATGGGCTACAGCATCCTTCCCCAGGGCAGTCCCCTTCTGGTTCCCCGCCACTTGCACTGCAGACACACCGATATAAATGTCTTTTGGGTTCCATTTGATGCCTGCTTGGCTGCCAGAGCCCCGGTACCCAGTAACTTCTGGGATGTGCTGAGAGAGCTCCCGGCCATAGTCCCTCATCCGTTCACTGGGGCTGATTGTCTCAGTGGACGATTGCTTGGAGTTGGAGTTCTGCTTCCGAATGCTCGGCTGCTCCAGGCTCAGTGCAGTGGACAGCAGTTTCTCTTGCCGGGCTTGAAAATATTCAGGGCTCAGCTTATGCTTTTTGGGTGCAGGGTAATCTTTCTGAGTCTCACTACTGTAATAACTGGAAGGTTCTGATCTTGGCCGTCTCAGCTCTGGAAGCAAAGAGATCAACAATTAAAACTAAATATGCAACCCGCAATCACAATAGGAACATGAACAGCTCCGGCCTCAGAGCTGCAGGGTGAAGTTTGTGCCACAATCCATGACATGCAAGAAGAAGTGCAAAGGGAGTAACAATCACCAAGGAGGATAACGTCTCAACTACTCCTAAGATAAACGTCTCTTTCCAAAGCAGGCATTCACTCCTCTTCCTGATGCTTATGCAAGGTGTACATAGCACAGGAAAAGAATTAAGCATGGACACCAGGGCTACAGGTGGCATCCACTGCTCAGGCGACCTCCTTGCTCCCACGTTTTCACATGTCAAATGACAGCAAAACAGGGCATTCCCTCCAGTTTGTTTTACCTGTATTTGTACTGGAAATCACTGTGACTCCCTTCTGAGGCTCCTGAGAGGCAACAATCTCACTGTGCCACTGGGACACCCAGTTCTCTGTGTTGGAGTCTGTGCTTGAGGGGCACTGAATCCTGGGGTTTTGCCCAAGCTGAGTTTGTTCATCTCGCTGTAGCTGCTCCAAGCACTCTGCCAACTTCACATGGCCCCGAGAGCGAGCAATGGTCAGTGGCAGTCTTCCAAGGGAATCAGGAATAGAGATGGCTCGGCGGTCCCACTTGTACAGCACAACAGCTGCATCCATGTGGCCCAGGGCACATGCCCACATCTAAAGAAGAAAAGATAATTGACCTATTGGGTAACCTGCCTTCTCCTTCCTTTCTTGCTAATGCAGTGGTATCTGGTCCCCAGCTCATGGAAAAACGACTCTGATAAACATAACCATGACATGCTTGAAGCAGTAAATGACTTTTATAACCGTCCCATCCCAACAAAAGGCCATTACAGAGGACCAGATACATGCTATTCTCTCCTACAACAGAGAAACCTCCATCTGCCAAACAAAGGTGACAGTGTGACAGTTTTTTATTTAGCAATAAATTCTGGGTTGATTCAGGGTTTTTTTCTGTGACATTGGCATCACTGCAGAGACAGAACAGCCTCATATGCAAAGGAATCTCCGAGGTCAAAAACATGCGGACAGGACCAAAGGCTGGGAACAGTAAAGTCAATACTCTGCTGTTGTAAACTGGTTCCACCTGCTTTGGCTCTTTACTTGTCTAAGTTCTCAGTCACAATTTTATGATTCCAATGACCAAGATACTGTAATGACTTTACAACTTCTAAAATTATACAGTCATTGAGAACAACATGAAAGAAGTCGTGCAGAGTTCTTTTCCTAACATGATAATGGAGACTAGATATTGTGTAAAACACAAACCAGAACTACTTGTCTGTCCCCTTTCCTCATGTTACTCCATGACAAGGTTTTGTTCTGTGTGGTCTGTCAAAACAAAATGCCAAGAAGCTGACAGTACCATGTCTTACCATGTACAGAGCAGAGACACACAAGAAACATCTGCTCTCCAGAGAATGAAACACATTAGGAAAACAACACATCAGAAAGAACTCCAGAGGGTCCTCAGCCTCTTTCAGAAGTTTCAGACTGCTCTTACCAGAGGAGTGCAGGAGAAATGATCCACATTCAAAGGGTCAACTTCCAGCTCCAGATCGATGCTGTCTGCATGTTTAGTGCTGCAGGGGAAACAACAGAACAAATGGTGCTCTGTAGCCATATCAGGATCATAGCCTAAGCACAGCTTTACCCAATGCACCATACCACAGAGAAGTGGCCATGCACATGCCCATGACACACATATTTACTCCAGATAGTGCCCCCACCAGAGATTTGAAGAGCATAATATATCCAGTGATCAGACTCACTCTCTCAAGAGACAGGTCCTGTCAGATCAGGGGATGGGAACAAGTTCAGGGACTTGACTGTACCAGACAACCAGAAATGTGGACCAAGTAGAGTTTATACATGCTTCTGCCATGCCTGTACCGAAACCCCAGAGTCCAATGGACTGGGTCTTACCGCCATTTGATGAGGGTCTGGATCAGTGTAGCATAGCCCTGGGCAGCAGCTAGGTGGAGCAGTGTCATTCCTCGGAAAGTCTTTGAATGGATCAAGTGTTTGGACTTTGCCCAGCAAGCACGACTCATCATCTTCTCGCACACCACTACCACACGGCTCTCAAAGCAGCTGCCCAGGGTCCCAGTCCCAGAAACGCACTGAAACACCACACATATCCCAGTTTAGCCATGGAAAGGAGCTGCAACCTGCCTCAAGTAGGCAGCCTTCTGCTTCTACAAGTATTGAGATAGTGGCCAATGCAACTGAAAACCAATTGCTGTTAAGACACGCACAAACCAGATTTACTATTTAGGACAAACTATAATGCTTTCCAAATCCCTCCCCCCAAAAACCAAACTCTGGTTAAGAAAGCATAAAGCTGCCATTTCTGGACACAGCGGGGTTCATACCTGGACCTGCGTTCCACCATTCCCACTTCCATTACTCCCGCCTCCTACTCCTTGTTTGTGCTGCTGGGAGCCTGTCATTTCAGCCATTCTCCTCTCCATCTGCTCAAGTCGCTCCAATATTGACATCCTGAACTGGTTATCTAGGTTGGAGAAAGCCAGAATAAGGATATTTCCATGGAAAGGAAGCTCAGGTTTTGACAGCCAACTGCAGGAAGCCATAAACAGCTATCCTGGAAGTCACAGAGGAGATTTGCTCTGCTTGGCAATCCACACACACACTTGCCCTGCAGCATCCTAGCTCTTCAAGTTCCTGCAGCAACCCTTTGACTGCAATTCCAGGGAACTTCCATAAAGAAAACAGACAGAAAAATTAAAAACGCAGGTAAAAGACAGATCCCTTTCCTTGTGAGTCCAGCTGTATCCACACAATAATGGACCGGGGTAATGCAAGGTCTTTGAAAATGCAAATAAACTCTAAGCAAATATACCCATTCAGAGAGCATCAGTAGGATCATATCTGCCATTTAAGAGTCATACCCCTACTTTGCAAGAATCCTGAATTCAGCTTAGTTTGCCCCCTGGAATCATGCAGTAATGGTACTCAGAGGAAAATGACTCTTCTGCTTCCTTCTGTGCTTAGGAAAAGGAGCCTTTAACAGGGCACTTGCTCCTTCCCTGGCAGGCTCCCTTTCTTGGAAAACAGCTTTAGCCAAGTGTCAGAAACAGAACTACCAGAAATCAGCATACAGGTGTGTGCACCAAAATGGACAAGCTTTGATCAGGTTTTAAACAAGTAAATCTTCTCCAAGTGACCTGGTTACACAGAGTCCTCCCTGGAAGGTTGCAGGAGTACTCGTACACTATACTCCAAGGCACAATTCTCACTAAAGGGTATTGGAGACGTGGATCTCTGCTATACTGCACTAAGGACTATATTGCAGACCACTGGTATGAGACAGCTCAGGTCCACTGGCTGGAGATGCCCCCTTCTCACCAAGAGGCTGCTGTGGTTTAACAGCAGACAAGATCTCCACTCCCTTCTGGCCAGCTTCAGCACCCCACCCTAGCTGCTCAAGAGCCAGGGAAAAAGGACTGTGGCCAACACCTCATGTCTAACCTCATGACAGAGGTGCACTCACTAGTCCAACTCACTTATAATTAGTGCCTTATTAATTCCTCAGTTGTTGTGTTAATTGCAAAGCCTCTGGGAAAGGCCTGACAGTTACATGAGGAAATACCCATTGTGCTGATGCAGTCTCAGGGCCCCGTCCTGCTGAGCTGTGGTCAGCACACAGCAGCAACACAAGTCCTGTTTGCCCAGCAAATCTCTGTTCCAGGAGTGCTGCAGTGTGCTGCAGTGCAGTCCACGCCGCTGTCTCCTCCCTCCCCATTGCCAGGCAAAGCACGTCCACTGCAGAGACTGGCACAGACCTGGCCCCAATGAGCCATCCCCTCTCGCTGCAGGCATGTGCAAACACAGCTGTGACACCTCAGGCACCGGGGAAAGTGGCCAGGTTTGCCACACAGGGGTCTGTTCTGCACAGGTATTGCCACTCTCTCTAGCTGGGTACCAGTACTTGCATTTTATTACAGCTGAGAGTGGTAACACATGCTGGCAATTGCATCTGAGCCTTCAACCTCGTACAAGCAAAAGTAGAATCTTTTTAAAAGAAGAAATTGGGCTTGAATCAGTGTTACAGATCAACAAGCCCAGGGCTGCAAGATTCTGTGGATTTGCTCCTATTCATTTAGAGGTCAAGAGAGAATAATTATTCTGTACGCCTGGAAACAGAAGGAAAAACTTATTCCAGTAAGATGTAGAAGCACACTGTGCAGATTACTATTTCCCTCGCCTCTCCTCCCACCCGCCTCCCCCCGCTTTTTTTTTTTCCAAGCTGAAACCACTATGAAAGAGAACTGGAGGGCCCTATGTTTGTGTCTATTTTCCAGACTCCTCTCTCTGGGCTCCATGACCTGTAATTAAGCCTCCACCTTTCCTGATTCCAAGCTAAAGATCCTGAGAACTTCCCATCAGTTATTGTCAGAAGACTGAAGTTACCAAAGGTATGTCTGTCACCAGCACTGTCCCCAAGTAGAAACACTTCACCAAAGAAATAAAAGCAGGGAACTTTTCTTAGGAAATAGGATTTGAAACAGCATCTGGTATTCCTACTGAGACACCTGGCAATGCTCCTGGAAAGTAATCAGGGCAGGACTACCTGATTCTGACCCAATCAGGCAGGCTAGGAATATGTCGCTATGAGTAAAATGCAAAGTGGAAACAAACATTCCGGAGTGCCAACACAGTGTGGAGGGAGTCGGGGCCCTCTCAGTGTGTACCAGAGACTGCCAGCATTTACCAAACTCAGGGCACACCCTCAAATCAGAAAGCTCCAGGCAGCAAATGAGGTCATGGGAGTGGTAGTGCAGGGAAGGTATCTCTATGCTGCCCATTTTCCAGGTGATCCACACTGTGGCCTAAGCAGCTAGAATGAAGCCACAACTGATGCCAATTTCAAAATTATTTATGTATAGTGTTTTCATAATTCTGTGGTATCAATTACACCAAGATGTCCCTTTCAAAAGGGACTGGTCTACCAAAAAAAAAAATATTAAAAAAAAATTTAAAAAAAGGGGGAAGGAGGGAGAGAGAGAATGGGAAAGCGCAGACAGCAACTATCTATGCTGCAAGAGTTAGTACACCTTTAACAAAAGAAAACAAGGACACTTTAAGCACACAGGAACAGCCAAGAGACAGGACACCTTCCCCCAAGAATCCCCCTGGACTCAGCGATGAGGTGAAAGGGTCCTCTCCATCACCTAGCCCTGGGCACACACTGGATTAGCAGCATTTGAACCACGGCCAGCACAGTTCACACACTGCTAATGAGCCAACAGATGTACTTTGTAATAACTGGGAGATGAGCTACAAGAGCCATAGGACTGATGGTTACAGGTATCACTCCGAGAGTTCAAGACCCTTTATTCTGTATTATTTCTCATTTTGCTAGTCACAATCTTTTCTATCTTGCTCGTTTCAGGGGTCTGTGCATGGCCACCTGCTTAGCAGGCACTGAAGTTACAGGAACACAGTTTCCACATCCTTGCCTTTTAAGTCAACATAAATCTCATGACAAGCACCTCTCTTCCAGTGCACTGAAGACAATAGCTCAACAACATACAAATCACTGTCCAAATAAGCTTTTTTCCTGTTATATTTTACAGGAAATCTAGACAGCTCTAGCCCGAGGAGATGTCTCTCCCTGGAAGCACCCTCACTCTGTCCAAAGGCAGCAAAGATGCATGACACAAAAATAGTCACATATTTACATATACGTACATATATGCATATTTTCCCAAGGACTCTGCTTTTCGTGATAGAACTTAATATTTTTTCTTGTGAGACACAAAATTAGATATTGAGTCTTTCCATCTCAATATTCTTTAGGAAATTACAGACAGCATTTCTGAAGGTGTTCGTCAAGGCGTCCTCCACCGAAGGTGATGCAAATAATCACATTTCTCCAAGACACCTCACAATTTCACAGAAAACACTCTGAACACTGTATCTTTTCTGGAAATTATTCCTCTTTACATTTAACAATAACAATGTAACACCAAAATTACTTCTCACCATCATTGCCTAGCATAAGAGGGTGGGGTGGTGGCAGACCGCAGGGAGCTGAACTGTCCCAGCAGGGAGGGACCACAAGGAGCTGGTTGGTTAGATTTTGACCATTACTAAGAAATTGGTTTGAGTCTCATACTCATTTCCCTAAAACATGAATCATCTTTTAAGTGCAGACCAAGCTTCATTTTCATTTGTACTGTGAGAGAGCTTACTACTGATCACAGTAACGATCGCAGGTTATGCAATAAACATTTCTAGAGATGCAAAACTATTCTGGTACGAATCCTCTAAGGCTACATGGTGGTTTACATCAATTAGTATCTTACAGAGCTACAGCATGTATGCTTGCACAGTTATGCTTAGACAGCCTGAATATTGTTTCACATTACCAGGTTTTCTTAGCAGAGATCACTTAATCTGGTAGTGTTTTCTTAGCCCAGATCCCTTCATGATGAATTGAAAGCAGACCTGCATCAACAGCTTGACGAGCCACCACAGCAGGCACAGTGAATGGAAAATGCAGCAAGCAAAGTAGTTAGTTTGGGCTCCTAGATTCTGGAAGTCACACCTCCATTTTCTCCCTTGGTGTCCTCCAATAAACACTGAATTTCCTCAGTAAGAACCTAAACAGATGCCAGCCACCCACATGACACAAGTTTTCCTAGGGGCTGCAGAAGCATATGCCTCTATTAAAAGGGGAGCTAAAACACAGCACTTGCAAACTCTTCACCTACACCCTCCACAACAACCCACCCCTCTGCATGGTCCTCCCCATCGTCTAATCCAAAGACCTCTTCTAAGGGCTCCAGAATTTCTGGTTTTGACATGCATGCAGCGTCCCCAACGGGTGGACACAGCTCAGAGCACCGCCTTTACTCGTGCTTTATTACAACAGGTAGTAAAGGCATATATTCATCAAGTATCAGTTCTTTCACTTCCTTTGTGTGGTACCCAAAACACCACCACGATCCAGGGCATGGCGCTAAGAGGATACCAAGGCACAGCAGTGAATGACAAGTCCTTCTTTGCTTGACAGGCCAAGTTTAAGAAACTAGCATGGAGAGCTGCTTTTCTAATCTCTGCACACTGCTGTACTGGACAAGTACAGATTCCAAAGGATCTTTTGTCCTTTTGCCATGCAAGCTTCAAACAGCAAGAAACCATCTGTGCCACCTGTGACTCGGCAGTGCAGCTAGAACCATTACAGGGGAAATACTGCTGAAAATACAGATGAAAAATAAATTGACACTTCTTAGCAGCAAGCCGTGCCTATACCACTTGCTCTTTTTCCACAATCTTACCTGGAGGTTTGTGGGTTTTTCGCCATGCCGCACAATGAAAATGACAGACAGTATCTGACTGAACGACTAAAGGACAAGAGTCCACGCTTTCCTGCACGTTCCACAGGGGCTGCATCTGCCCAGCATATCATTATTCCCCCACAGTTGCCTAACCACTGAACTAATGGTGGTGTGCAAGATCTGCATCTGCATGCGTTCCAAGCACTGTGCTTAAATACTCTAGCAGGGAGAAGCCACACTGGCTCAGGCCTCTCAACACGTGCCGTTTCTTTACCAGCACTGTTTGTGTTAAATCACGCACTGCATGAGCCCACACAGACTGAACTGAACAAGTATGACAGCTGAGCATTATAAAAAAAACATGCAGCACAAAGATATTTTTCTGTTTTGCAGAGCAAGCAACACTCTCCATATTCTCTCATCCAGGGCGAGCTGTGGGTGGGGTTGGAAGCAGTGTAAGGACACATCATTCAGAGTGCCACTGCTCTGTTCCTGTTTTCCAAATCATCTGTCAATGGTCTATAATATCTTACTCAATTTTTCTATACAGTACAAACCCTGAACAGTTTCCATGTTGCAGTATCAATCTGATCTGGCTGTACTGATTTCTGAGATGTTAGTGTTGCAGGAACACCCATTTCTGAAATTAAACTGCTGTAACATCCTCAAGGCACCTTACCAGAACCTCTTTAGCAGCAAGTCGTTACAGGTCATGACCAGCAAATGAAAGCACTTAAAATTTTTACTTTGTATTCTAAGACAAATGTGTACCTATGCTAATGAGGGAGGTCACTTTCAGGCCTTTTGATTAGCAAGAAATGCCACTACTACCAAGGCATGAGATGAGGAAAGCACTGTGCACGCACTCTGAGCCTGAAGCAGCAGCTGACAAAAGTCCGTGCTCTCACATAAGAAATGAACACTACTGGGCATGGGCAGGAATAATGAAGTCATACCATCCTGCACATATAGTCATTGTCAGTGATTTTAAACCATTAATCCACCTAGCAGGGCACGACTTCTTACTGGCAACTCTTTTTCCAAAGTTCTTCCAATGCTGTAGGACTTCATTTATTACTCCCATGCCATCTGGGACTACTCTGTTCCTCTCTAGCATCCCCAGCAGCCAGTGCTCCCTCAAAATAGCGCACTTTTCTACTTTATCGTGCCATTACTAGAGAAGAGGAGGGTGCTTCAGGCTGACTTCTTCAATAAAGCACTTGCTGCCCTATTTTTCAGGCTCCTCTTCCTCAGGTCTTAGAGAGGGGGAGATTTTAATGCTATCAAGGAACAGCTACTTCAGCAAACAAAGGAAGATTTTAGACATGCCATGTGGACTTCTGTATTTTAGAGGTAGGGGACACTGCTAAAGACATCACATTGTAACTTGTATAAAACGTTGGCTGCCTAAGGTCAGCCTCTGCATCTCTGGTCAGAAATTGGCTTTCCTCTGGGTGTCAATATGAAAGATGTGCTTTTGGATGTATGCAAAGAGCAACACCCCAAGAGGACATGCTTTGCTGCTGCTGACCTGCACACAGCTACTACTCACAGCTCCTGGAGAATCACTCCTATAGCTGCTAAAGGAGCTATACACAGGAAAAAAACACCTCATACCACATTATGCAGTATCTATGCTTACAATACTGCGTATGGTATATATATACGAGTACAGTAACAATTCAGAGTCAAGTTTTCTCTCATTAAAACTACAACCTCAAGAGTCACTGGAACAGGCAAGCAAAAGAAACCCAAGATCTCCTTCACCAGAAGCTTTCAGAAAGTCTGATGACAGCCACGTTTACCACATCTAAACTGGGAGTGACCTACAGGGTCTCTTGAAGTCCCGTTCCCAGACCCACCTTCTGATGAAGCAGGCTGCAAAACAAGTTTTACAATAACATGGTACAGAGTAGGTGTATGCTTCCAGCATGCCTAAGATTCCCAACGTTTGGGCTACCGACCTCCTCCTCTGTCGAACCAGCTGCCCAGAATGCAGGGCTGTGAGCTGGAGGCACTCAGATGTAATCTGTCCCTGCTGCACACGTGATGATACAATTAAAGTGCTGTCACAACTCTGAGTCTGCATCAAAACATCACCCGGGAGGGGCTGGGGACCAAAGACAGAGGATGAGTAGAATGAAACATGACCACATCCCACAGCTGGGGGCACAGGAAAGGGGGTGGAACAGCGAGCAGCAAGGCGTGCAGTTACGCTGGAAGTGTAGCAGAGTGAGGGACAACATAAAAGCATGCAGATTTAAACCCAAACAAGCACTGTATGACACATTATCCTGTAATACTTACTGAAAGCAGTACCTTGTCACATCTGCACATCCACCTGCAATGGGCTGGGGGTCCCGGACCCCTCTGTAGTCCCTCTACCTGCTTCCAGGTAAATAATGTGACAACACTTGCCACCAGAGGACTGACCTGGGAGTCTACAAGGCATCAGTGGAGGCTTCAGCCAGCATCTGGCACAGCCCTCTCAGCAGGGGCGGGCAGAGCAGGCTCCCCCCAGACCTGGTTGTCCTCTTTCGCATCCTCGCAGCCAGCTGGAGCTCCGCCGTGCTGCCGCAGCGCCGGCGGGTCTCAGCGGTGCCGCCCCCGCGCCCCGGCGGCCGCAGCGGACGGGCTAGCGCTGGCCGGCATGGCTCAGGCTGGGGCTCGGGGCGGCCCTGCCGGAGGACGATGCCGGGCGCCGTTCAGCGGCCGAGGGCATGGCGGCGAACACGGCCGCCCGAGAGCTGGGGCCGCGGGGCCGGGGTCGNGCCGGCATGCGGGGACAGGGCCACTCCTCGCCCCGCGCCCGCCCCGGGGCCAGCGCCGCCTCAGAGCCTCGGGCGACTCGCTGCCGGTCCACGGCTGCCGCCCGCCCCGCCGTGCGCCGGAGCCCGCGACAAGAACCGCGGGGGCGGCGGCCAGAAGGCAGCGGCGGCCAGAAGGCAGCGGCGGCCAGAAGGCAGCGGCGGCCAGAAGGCAGCGGCGGCCCGGGGAGCGGGGC
>VYXB01001646.1:172886-344262 GCA_013397135.1 Pachyramphus minor
GAGGGCCCGGCCCTGCCCCGCTCCGCTCCGCGCCCGCCGCCGGGCCCGCCCCGCCCTGACGTCACCGGCCCCTATTGGCGGCCAACGCCGTGTTTACAGCGCGGCCCCGGGAGCGGCCGCCGCCCGCAGCGTGCGGTAACGCGGCCTCCGGTAACGCGGCCTCCGGCTGGCGGCAGCGAGCCGGGCCTGGGGTGCGACACACCTGCGGTCCCCTTCCCGCAGCCACGCTCGCACGCACACTTTTCACCTCGCTACACACGCAATATTTGTACTTTTACTAGCTCTAATAAGGCAAATTCGCAGAGCGTTAAAACCTGACAAAGAATTCCGGAGAATGTGCAATCCCACGATCCACAGAGGAGCCGCCGGTTCAACGGCAGACTCCCCGGGGCAGGAGGGCATGTTCAGTCATCGGCCTGAGAACCAACACTGACATCCCAGAGGAATCCGATGTCTCACCATGAAATCAGGCTGGCTCAGAAGACAACACTCAGCACAGAAAATTAAATGCTCCTTGCATCAATTCACTCACATTACGGCCAAAATGGAAAAGGGCAGTCTGGGAAATGCACTCAGAGCAGTAGGAGACTGGCTTCCTGAAACTCTGTCCTTGACAATGGTGTGTGAAAGGAAAAAAACCACCCAAGAAATCTCGGCAGGAATGTATACACAACAGACAAATCCTCCATACTGCAGAGGAGTCAGCAGAGAGGAGGATGAATAGAAACTTTTTTACTGTGTAGTTCCTAGGAAGGAGCAAGGTATCTTAGTGCTCTATCAATGCTCACACGTCCCAGTGAGCTGCATGGCAGCCCTGTAACATGGTACAAAACCTTTATTCCTCTTCCCAAAGAGAACCCAAATAGATAATCCTCTATGGTAGAATTCAAGATGTAAAGTTAAACATCCAGTCACCCCTCCCCAGGTGGAAAGATGAGTGAAAAACAGTGGTACTGTTTATTAACATGGACTTTTTTCTACCAAAAGTCACTTACAGCTGCAAAACAACATTCCTAAGGACCTCAGGGATACTGAACACATCTCTCTTACATGACTGTTGTCTTGCATCTTGTCACATGTGCATGTTAAGGGAATCTGGTCCTGCTAAATAGATACAGGCCATGGTTTGTGGTGATGAACATCTACCACCTTGTATGCTTACCACCTTACAGAAATCACGTATCTGTCAAACTGTGGAATGCCACAGGTAGCACATGCACACCGTATGGTCACAGATAATGTGAGTGCATGTGATTCCATCTACTTCCTGCATGCCGAAATGAGAGTTTGGATACCACAAGTATGGCCATGTCATGCTAACATGAGTGGGCCACCAACTCCCCCCGGTCTTTTTTATGTTTTCCACCTGGGAAAGTCAGCCAGATCATAAATTGAGAACCAAGCAGTAGCTGAAAGGCTGCCTGTTGTCAAGTGCTCCTGCATCACTGCCATTGACATTCAATACCAGTCACATCTTTCTCCCTGCCATGCACACTTGACTCATCAATACACACATGGCTTGCCCCTATTTTAAGTTCTGTCCTCTTTCTTGCAGATGCATATGTGTAATGCCAAGAGCATCCATACCCATTTCCCTGGAATTTCTGATCACATCCCACTCCAGGGAAACACCATCTCTTCAGACACTTTAAGAAAGCAGCAAAGACTTCAGCAGAGGGCTTTCCATTGGGAATCTGCACTGAAATGCCTTTATAATTTGTTATGCATCTGCCATAAGATCTCTGCTCTTGGATTCAGAAGGGGTCATTTGCTTTTTGTTCTTCTTTCTTAAGAGAACCTCTCTACAGACAGTGAATGAAAAGTGACGTCAAATGGCTATAGAAGCACATGATAGCTTTAGAAAACTGTCAGTTCTACACAGAAAAAAGAAAAGGCTGCCAAGTTTATGAGTGGAGAAAAGGAACACACAGGACTGCTTCCTTTATGAGGAGGAAGGCTTGCTTTGAAAAGAGAGAATACCACTATTCTAATTAACTAGAGAAAAAAATGCAAGAACATCAGCAGCTGGTGTCAAGTGCCCATTTGTAAAAGATCTAACTCATCCATGGGGTAAAATAAGGAAAACTCAGAATAAAACAAGCATATCTGTGTATAGGCCAGAACAGGGTGCAATATCCTTCACGGTGCAGCAGACACGGACAAAGGAAGGAGCCCTTCAGAGGATGGCACCAGACATGCTGCCACCTTCAAAATCCTTCTCTATGCATTCCTGCACTGTAGTTTCACATGCGAGGCCCACCTGGGAGACTTCATGCACACACCAATATGATGTTAAGGAAGCTCCCCCTTTATTATTAGCCCGGTGTCTTTTATACAGTTATGCACACGATTATTTAATACTTGATTGGTTACAAAACTGTTCACACACCTAACACTATATTCTCTCATTGGATAGATAGTATATCTTTATTTTAAAATTCTTTTCCTTCACACCTAACTACAACATCTTGTTTATCTAATTCTTGTTATGTTATTGACCTTCAGCTACAAAACGTTCTCAAAACCATCTTGCAGCTGCCTCTTGTTATGTGAACTTCAATTCCAAAACTTTCCCTAAACTGTCAGCAGCTAGTTCACAGACATTTTTTACCCAAAAGGTTCCCTACACTGCACTTGGCTTGAAACAGTCCCAGAAGCACCACCATGGAGGAAGGTGGTCTCACAACACTTGCCAGTCATTTGCAGGACTGCTGCCTGATCCCAAAGGCCAGTATTTGTGCTGTGCTCAAAAAAAAGCGATTTTTGTCTTAATGTAACTGAAAACCTAGAGTTCAAATACAGAATGTCTTTGACCTTAAAATAAGAGATTTGTGGAAAAGAATTGTTTATTTAAACTTAGGTGAAATGGAAATTGTTTGTTCTTTTCCTGTGCTATTCCTGGGGTATGACTGTTAACACTGCCTTTCTGGTAGTGGTCATTCCAGATGGAATCACGAACTGTATTTTAACAGTGCAGTGCAAAAGAACTCAAAGTATTCCATTGAGTTAATTAAGAAGAATTTTAAAATTGCTGTCAATATTTTGTGACTACAAATATTCCTTGAAAATCTTCCCTCAAAATTACATAACAGGCAGCAGGGCAAGGATTTTAAGCAGGGAAATAAAAGCAGAGAAGGCAGGGATTTGTGTATTTATTTAATTGATAGAATCAACTCACATTAGCTTATACCTTAGCTAGCTAACCTTTGTTCTCTAACAATAAATGGGTAGATGTTGCTGGTCCTTTAAATAAGAGTGTAATTTGCTCCCTTTGGAGCATTATGCATCAAGGCAGAGGCTTCAATAAGTCATGGTTAGTATAATTATTCAGTCTTATTCCCTGAAGGGCCTCTGCAATGCAGCGGTCCTCTTACTTTTTTTTTTCCCCCTCCCTGTTAGCAATGCCCTAGTTTGTTCACTGCTGCAGTCCCCCCTCCCTTTCACCATCACCACAGCATAACAATCTTTAATTGAGAGCTGGCCCGCTAAACCAAGAGCTCCCAGACAAACTGCAGGGACACCAGAGACAGCACTCACAGCCACCTTCTCAGCTCCTCTGAAATCATCAGCAGTGAGGGAACTGTCAAACAAGGGGTTTAAAACCTATCCATGTAGCATGCTGCACTGGCGAGATTGCTAACAGCTGAGTATCAATCACCATCACACAGTGTTGGCTGTACTCCACAGGCAGCAGACGCCTCGGTGGCAGATGAAAAGCACCTGCAGACTCTTACAATATTCTTAAGTCAAGCAAACTTGATTTTGACGCTGAACATAAGACTACGTGTACTTGTTCATTAAGAGCCATTTCCATTTCTGTTTGCAAGTGCTCCTCTAGAGTCACGTCACAAACCTCTCTTTACTCTGCAATACCACGGTGCTCTGTCTCCACGACATCTTTGGAGTCAGCACCACCCCAACTTCCTTAGAATGTCCCTCCTGTATGTCTCAGTATCTTCCCACTTTCTGCTTAATAAATACACAGTTTTCTAGACAAGCTCAAGTTTTAGAGTTCTCAGGAAAGACAAATCCAGGGTAAATGGTCCTATCCTGCTAGGGACTGGGTAGTCCCTGTTTCAGGGAAATTATCAACTTTCTATTCAGACAAAGAAAACACCCCTTTGTCACCAAAGACAGCAACATTTTGTTCCCATGGAAAGAACTAGTAAGAAATTTCAGTGAGAGGACCTTAATTAATATTGCCACAGCCCTTTCCCTCAGCATAAACTTGCATCTCTACATATTCCACCCCTCTCCTTTAGGAGCTGCTCACAGTCCTACATTTGGTAAGCTTTCTTAAAGAATATCACACTCTTCTTACCGTCCAAGGACAGCCAGTCATGCTGGGAAGAAGGCAGGGTTGGCAGAGCTCTGGCTTTATATTCAAACACCACAGAATTGGAGATGATCTGATTGTTGAAGGCAACTTGCAAAGTCACGAGCCCAGTGTCATGAGCTAAAAGGAAAGTGCATGTGGTAAGACAGAGGACTCCATGCAGAAAGCCATGGCTAGGAATTATCCTGTGGATATCCCCATGTGCTCATTGGGTTGAGAGCAGCTGAAGAGAGGGGGCATTTGACAGTATTTTTGGAACTAGATAACTCAGAAGCCCAAAATCCAATCTGTATTTTCAAACATGGGGGTTTTAAGCTTAAGAGTCACCTAATGGGTTGTTTTTGGCAGCAGGCAGAATCACGTGTGTTTCCAAAGATTAACCAGCCTCACTGTATTTCCAGTGGGAAGCTGAGGCCTAGCAATGAAGCCAAGTTATTCTGTATCCACTTAAAAGTCACATACTGAGGGCCAGCACTACTGAAAATCTCTGCAGGGAGGCTGCAGATATTCTCATCCTGTAAGTAACAAGGACAAAGAGCAAAATGTAGGCAAACTGAGTCAGCAGAGCAGTGAGTGCACCCCTAAGTAAGTCTTTAATCTGCTATTTCAAAACTAAAGGAATGCTTAGCATTAGTTTAAATTACTTCAAATAATTATTTTAAAGTTAATTCAGATTCTAAATAGTAGTTGTTGTGATCTGTTGTGATGTATCAAGATGTCAAATTGCTCTTCTCACACTATCTAGGTCAAAGAAAAAGGAAAAACTTCTTGATGCCTATGTGCTGCCTTTCACAGTGGGTCAGGACATGTACATGGCATGATCAGGCTCTGAAAACATCCGCTGTAAGAGAGCGGTGCTCCTTACCTGGGCAGTAGCAGCGCAGTACCCCTGGCTGAATTAAAGATGCAGGCACTGAGATCTGATCGAACAGACAGCTGTAATTATTGCTGGCTTCCTGCCACGGGCCGGTAATCAGGACTTTTACTCCTCCCTGTGAGTAAAAAAAGGGAGAAACCCAGGCATGACAGGAGAGGCCATCGCGGAGCGGAGCACGGCTGGATGGCGCTCAGCCCCCCGAGGGCCCATGGAGCGGACCTGACCTGGTCCCGTGGCACCGGCCCCGCCGCCCCTTCCCCGCGGCCGTGCTGCCCTCGGGCGGCCGCCGCCGGCAGCGCCACAGCCGGGAGAGCGAGGCTGCCCGGTGCCGGTCCCAGCCCGGTGCCGGTCCCAGCCCGGTGCCGGTCCCAGCCCCCTGCGGCTCCTCCCGGTAGCGGCCTGGACCTGCCGAGCTCGTCCTGCCCGCAGCGAATGCTGCTCGGTAAAAGCCTGGAATGTCCAGCACCCTCACGGTACCGCATCCCACTGGCAACCGGATAGCGTTGCTCAGCGGGAACAGGTATTACACACCTCAGTTAGGACAGACACAACACTGCTCCAAGGCTGGGCTCATAAAAACACAAATGATTTTTTTTATATTCAAAACAACCTTCCTCTCCCATCTGTGGCTCAAACAGCCTCTGTCCTCCCGCATTCCTTCACATCAGCAAAGCCTGTGCTGCTGCCTTTTCAACTTGCAGGACATGTGACTGATTTTGGATAGTTAGTGAGATGGAGGGAAACGCTGAACTCATTACGGCAGTGCAGGTCTGGAATTATTCTACTAAGAACATCAGAAACATTTGCAAACTCTATTGCTCTAACGTGGCTAGGTAGCACCATGAAGCCATTACATGGGAAAGACTACATTTCTGTTTAGATGCTTCCTAAGTGAAGAAAAGGCCCGGCTGTCAGGGTAATGAGCAGTTTAATTAAAAGTATACTCAGACAAACAAAAGGCCTTGGATGCTCCAACTTCGAAGAGAAATATTTTAAAAGCCTTGTCAAAACTTTAACAAAACAGTTCTTGTGAGCCCTTATTAACAAGGCAAAGAAAGATAAAGCAGTACACATTACCATGTAGAAGCCCTGGACTTACCTCAGGGTAAGACCATTCTGGTGAATAATCTGTCACCATGAACAAGCGCCCACTCTGCTGCAGCAACCCCAAAGTGCCTTGTGCTGCAGCTGCTGAGACCACCTCAGCCACGTGCATGTACGCCATGGTGCTGGCTCCGTTCTCCGTGCTGCTGAGCTGCATGTTGGCCTGCTGAGGACTGCAGCAAGGAATGCACATTTCGGCCTGGTTGTATGTCGCTCTGTTACTGTCTTCAGGCTGAGACAGTCCGGCACTGTCACCTGACACCAGCTGGTGTCCATAGAGAGCATTGCTCCCACCTTCTACTGATATGAAATCATTAATTAGATCAGAAAACTGGTTGCTGAAGGAAATGTCAAAGTGGTCCAAGTTAAGCTCCATGTTGGAGGAGTTATTTAAGCTGGGATGGCCCACGGGATAGAGTCCTTGTACCATGTTTCCTTGGAGAATAGGCAGATTGTTCCCATTCCTGATACCCCCATTGGACTCAGGCTGCAAGTAATGTTCTGTGTTGCAGGCTTGAAGATCCCCTGATTTAAGTAGATTTTCATTTCCTTCTGCCTGCTGGGAGGTCTCCATGGGAACTTCAGCTTCTGCAGTCATAGCCTGGAAGTTTGCTTGAAACTGCATGAGCTGGAGAGAGGAGGTGGACTCTATTCTGGTTTCCACCGTGCCATTGCAGTTGGAAGTGGTTTGGGATGAGGACTCTGTTTTCACACTGGGGATTCCTAACGTGTTCACAAATGAGCTACTTGTGTCATTCAAATTGTTGTGAGTGTTTTGCTCAAGGGGAAGAGGTTTGCTGGCATCCTGCAGAAAGAAGCTGGGGGAAGGGGTCTGATGAACATGAGGGCTCTGGACGGTCTGATTGAAGCTGGAAGAATAGTCCTTGTTGGAGTCAATGGCACTGAAGTCCATCTGCTCCAGGGTGGTACTTGGGCTCAGACCTCCTCCAGATGGAAGCAAACCTGAACCAGTACTGAGGGTGAGAGTGTTCGATGCAGAAGTGGAGGAAAATGCTTCTTTGGACATCTGTTGTTCAAAAGATGTGTCCTCAGTTTTAATTTCTTTTGTGAGGGTTGTATTGAAGTTGAAGCTACGTTCTGTTGTGGGTGACTGCCTTATGTTGGTATTGATGCTGTCACTTTTCATACCTCCTCCACCATAAGTCTGCCCTTGCTTGGGATTGTTAAGAAAACAGTCTGGGTCAAAATTCATGGTGGTTTCTGGAATTTTTCTATTTCCTTCTAAAGTTGTGGAGAGCACAAGTTCCTCGGAGACAGTGCTGGGTAGCATTGACAAGCTCTCTGAACTGCCGGTTGGAAAAGCAAATTTGTGTCCATCTGAACTCACAGCAAGTACCAGTCCTTGTGCAGCTGCATCTGAGGACAGAAGGTGTTGATTTGGGCCAGAGGTGGGTGACATGGTGTACACAGCTTCACTGGTGACTTCTGACATAAATACAGTGGCACTTTGTGACAAGCTTCCCATAACTGATGCTACAGCCATACTGGACACACCAGTGACAGCTGGGCTATCTGCCATATCTGGGTCGCTGTTTAACCCACTGCTGATGGACACGGGAGAGTTCTGGGTCGTGTCAGGGACCTCCACCTGGTTGGTGGAAGAAACCTCAGTGCTGTTTTGATGGAGCAACACTGGTTTCGCCACTTTGCCATTCCTCTTCTCTCGGCTGGAGGCCTTGCCATGACTGTGCTCGTTCTTGCCTTCAGAGACATCATTATTTTGTACCTCTGAATGAGCGCTGTACCCACCTGTCCTTGGTTCAACCTTTGGTGATATGATGCGGTGTTTGGCACTGTTACACTTGTGATGCACACTGCTTCCCGCCCCTGTGCCAAAAAACAAAAACATTTGCCATTCAGTAAATACAAAATTAAGAAAATGCTAGCTGAGTATCTTGTGGTTGTAGCAAGGGAGAGCTATACTTATATATGTGTGTGCGAGAGAGAGTGAGCACATGTATGAGACAGCAAAAGCGACTTTGGAAATAAAATAAATTTCTCATCAGTGCCAGATATTCAGGTCCTGTCCGATGCACTGCATGCAACAACAGCAATCTTAGAACAGGCATCTGTGCATCCTTACCCTCACCCCATGTAGCACCTGCCCCCTTTCTCCCTGCCCTGATCAGGCAGAGAGGAAGAGAGGAACTGGCATCTGTGACAAGTTGCAGAGTTATTTCAATATGCCCAATCTCAGTCTGCAGAGCAAGGGCTGCTGCTGCCAGCTGTGGCACAGGGCCCTGTTCGATCTGCCCCACAGACAAGACCTCAGCCCCCATGACACAGATGCTCAGCTCTTCATGCTGGCTGATGTTGGGAAGTTTGACAACTGCCCTCACCTTCCTGTCATCATTGTGTCTATTACAGTTGCCAATCCAATTATTAAAGAAATAGCACATTAACCATACAAAGCATTCTTGCTTTCCCATAAGGATGGTGATGTGTTTCTCTGGCTCTTAGCTGTTTCTGTACTGACAGATAGACATGCTGTACTCTGGGAGGTGCATGCAGAGCACATGGCCAGCACTGGAGCTGCTGAAGAATACCAGAAGACAGTCCTCCATAAATTAAGCCAGTCAGCACCTTTACTGGCCTGACAGAAGGTAGCATCACCTGTATTCACGGGAGCTTGGAAATCAGGCATGATGAAGTAAACAATTCTGTCTGCAAAGGCACCTTAGCCAGAAATTCTGGTGTGGGGACTGGTTTTGCTGTTTAAAGAAGAGCAGCCCATTAATTTTTGATGGTTCTTTCCTTAATTGATTAATTTTCCCTAGAATGATGTAAGAACATTAATTATGGTACTGCTGAATGACTAAAGAGGGGAAGAAACTTCCTCCCTATAGCTAATGGCTACAGTTACAAATGCCTGGGCAATATAAGGCATCCATGTAGCCACTGCAATTTGCTAAATCTTTTGTTCCTTGTCTTTGAAGGGGAACTTCTCTTTTATGTGCTCAAGATTTGAATGCGGTCACTTAAAGTAGTTCAAGACAGTGCTTTTGAGATTAAATGCAGTATTAAATCTCTCTATTCTCCTAGGTATAGAGACGAACAGGAACAAGGAAAAGGCTTTCACACTCCTGCATTTGTGGATGACAGTAAGGAATTGGGAATGTGTGTGTCAATGTGCAAGCCATTACAAAACAAAGCAATACTGTTATGTTAAAAAGTACTGAGAAGACTCAGCACAAGACAAAACATCAAAGGGAAGCATAAAAGGATTCATGTTCAGATCTGCAAGCCTGGATCAAATACTGAGCCTTAAGGGGTGAATTTTAATCCACACTCAGGTATTTCCGAGGTCATAATTCTTATTAAAGTCTTGATTGTATAATGCAACTGCTCAAGCAAAGAAGAAAAAATAAATCCTTTGAAGCACTCACAGCTTTCCTTTATAAGTTTTGCTAAAGACTAGTTAATGTGTCATATACTTTAGTTGAACAAAGTACTAGGAAGCAGTGGCTATAAAGCAGAAGAGTTGGAAAAGTGAATCACTTAGCCTCCCCCCATCTGTATAAAATGCTAACACTAAGGATGTTGTTTCGTGCTGCTGTAGTCTTATTCAAAACAAAGTAATCTCCTTGAACAGGAAAGAAATCTGTATTTTCATGATACCTAAATAAGACTTGTCTTAGCCCAGTGATACTTTGTAATGAACCAACTGAGCATTTCTTCAACAAAGTGGTCTGCAGGACAAAGAATTCAGAGGGTGAAGTTGGAAGAACATTACATTTTGAGGTTTTGGTAACAGAATTTGAGCATGTAGAAGAGAATATGTCTTTTTGAGCAGGTCCTATGTGGAAGGCATTTATTAGAACTAGCACCTCACTACTACAAAGCCTGCTGCCAGTTTGGATGAAGCTGAGCAATATTCTGTGCCCTCCCGAGGTACTCACCCAAGGTACCAGTGCAGAGACAGTTGTGTGTCCGAGGCTGGGGCTTGGTCTGGTGGCTATCGAGGATCTGCTGCACGAGCTGTTCCACCGAGAACCCTGAACTGCTGTTGCCATTGCTGCATGTCCACTTAATGCCATGAACTACAAAGAGAACAGTAAAATTTCCCATCAGAAACTTCAAAACCACGCCAAAACCACCAAAACCACCAAAACCCATTCCGGCTGCTTTTTGTCAGAACTAAAGGAGACCTGTAAAAAGCAACAGTAATGGTCACTGGTTTACTATTCTCTGCTCCTTGGTATTCATAAGCTCCCAAAGGCAATTGCTGAATTAGATATATACCAAAGAAAAACACCTCAGTAGAGTATTTGGCTCTATTTCAGTCTGCTACAGACAGGGACTGTGCACCTGCAAAGACTATCCCTGTAGTGCCTGGAGCCTTCAATGAAAACCCAAAAGCAACAAAAGACTTGGTTGCACTGAAGTAAAACAGAACAATTCCAAGGAACATTTTGGAATCATTTTCTGTCTAATATGAAAGCAAAATCAGCTTTATAGTAAAATCAGCAGCCAAAATACACCAGTGTAACAGCACATGCAAACCTTCTGCCAGGTCTTCATTGTCAGATCCTGGCTGGCAGCAGTGAAGACTGACTCATTTTTTGGGAGTGACTAACAGACACTGTGTGAATTCCTCTTCAGATCTGGACAACCTCTTAGTAACTTGGGAAAACGGACAGGAGGGTGACGTTGCAGAACATGTTGCAAACTGAAGGTTTTTTTCTTGGGGAGTCTCTGGGCCTGATAGGTATTTAAATAAGAACATTAAACTGCATGCAGACACATGATTTGAATAAAGGCTCCCTCCCAGAATTTTTTAGATGCAGAATTTCCCATAACAGTGATATTTGCAACCTGAGTTACAATGGAAATAGCACTTATAAAATATTTTATCCATAATAACTGACTCAAAGCATCTTCTCTCTCCTATAATGTCTCTCTAAGCAATTTATATGTGCATATTATTTATTTATCCTTTGTGTGCACCAGAGCTCATGTGCAGATTTTGGAAAGTGCTGCCTGGTAACATCATTTCCAAGGTGTTCTCATGCCTGGCAGCTTCTTTTCAGTAGTGTCTTTGCCATAGTCAAGCAAGGCACATTCCTTGCATGTTGTGTTCTAAAAGCCTTAATCAGAATATACCAAATCAAAGTTAAAAGTCCCACAGACTTAGGCTTTGTAGTAAATGCACTGATCCCTGAATGGTGAAGGTCCCTGATGTGAAGGGGTAAAATGCTAGCAGCAGCAGGTTGGGCTGGTACTCCCTAAACAGCCAGGAGCATCTGCAGGGCTGGGGCACAAGCTGCAAGCAGCTTCATGTCATGCAAGATCAGAAGCAAATGAAAGCATGTTTATGACAGCTAATGACCGTAGTCACAGGGGCAGCATATCATGTGAATCTCCTGTTCTCCTCTTCAATGCTGCTCATTTAGTGTGTCACACATGCTGTCAGTGGAACAGAGTTCCTGGATCTGCTCTGTGAAGCAGTTTTATTGCCTTTTCTGTTACTTGTTACTGTATTCCCTCATCACTCACTGATGTCACTTTGCCTAATGGTATCTCATCTTGGTCTAGTTTTATATTACAGAATTCATACTTCTACTGGCCAGGCTGGATAACCTGTAGAAATACTGTAAATAAGGTTTACAAGTATTCTTCCTCATATCACTATAAAGTGCTGCAGATACTTTAGTATCTGTCCCTCTATGTTTGCAATGAGTCTCTCTCTGTTTGTTTCACAACCACATTTATTGTTACAATACCCAACAGATTTTGCTTTCTAGTACATTCACAGTTTTGAATTTCCTCTTAACACTCCATCTCTATTATTATATCTGTTTAAGTTGTATACACTTGCTACTTTCCTACCTCCACTCACATTCATTTTATTAGTTAAGGTTCATTATTCTGTCACCTGTTATATTATGCCTAGTAAGTGACATTCAAAGAGCAGTTTTGCCAAAGATACATTGACAGTGAGGTATTTTGGATACTTCTTGCTATATGACATAAAATTATTGAACTGTAATTATTACTGAGAAAGTTTGCATTAAGTCATTTCTTCAGAGGTTACTTCAGAAATGCTTTGCTAAAGAAGTGAGTTCGCATCGCATTGTTGGGTACAGAAAGTCTGTTTTACAGCAGGGTGGCAGTGCTTGCTCCCTACTGCTGCGAAATCCTGGGATGAACAACACATCACCAGGGCAAGTCTGGGAAGTGAATCATGACTCGTGGTTTGTGTATTCATGATGATGGTTTTTAAGTCTGAATCAAGCTGTGAGCTGGAAGCCAAGACATAACGGGTGGACTGTGCCTATTATTTTCAGCATAGCAAAGTCCCATCAAGGATCAATTGTTGCTGAGGAAAAATCTTTCTCTACATTGCTCCAGCTGATCCTAAAGGGCTCTGGCTCCAGTTTCTGTCCACGTGGTGCCACTTTTTTTTTAGTACTTATGCTCCCTGTATACTATGAAGGTTATAAAATAAAAAGGCAGTGAAGGGTGACAGATTGCAAAAAAAGAATGTCTGGATGCTTAATGCAAATTATCCACTATCTTGGCACATCCAATATGCAGATTTCTTCCTTCCCCTTTCAAAGAAAGACTCCTGTGCCTGGTGAATTGTTAGTACTGAATACGAAACACTATCAAGATGGCTTTTAACATGTCACGCTTGGCTTCCTGACACATAATGAATCAGCAGGAAAGGAAATTTCTATAGGGAAGAAAGTGCATTATGAAAGGAAGGTTAATAAAAAGCATGCACACACACTCTTCCTGGTTTTTAGTGGTTCAAAAACTGAAACCACTGCAGAACTATGTTTGACTAAATATAGCCATAATGTATGAATACAAAAGGAAAAAAAAAAGATTGAAGCTTAGCAGAAATTCTGGGAAGTATTTTAATCCAAATTCCTGTTCAGGCTCCTACTGCACTACCTGATATTTTAAAATAAATGCTGTGAACTGCTTCAACACTTTCCTTTTCAGTAATAGCATGGAGGGATCTAAAAGCTGCTGCATTATAGCAGCAACGCATTCCTCCTGCCACCACACCCTCTGTGCAGCAGTGCCTGCAACACAAGGCAGTGCAGCCAGGCAGTTCCTGGTGTTTCACTGGGTGCTCAAAGGTGAGAAGTGAGGCTGCGGGAAGGTCTGCTACTCAGAGCGCTAATGCTGCTCTTAGCAGAACTGCCTCCAGCCTCTTTTTGTGGGCATGGGCTCTCACCATTCTTCTCTTTCTTCCCTTCTGAAGAAAACACAACAAGAATAGTGGCCCAGCAGCTCCTTGTTCATTAGTGCTGACAAGACTTCAACCATCACAAGCAAAGGGATGAAAAATGATCTGGATCAGCAAAAAGGCAGCTCAGAAGCCAAGGGAATCTTGCACACAGAAACACAGGATTGTCCAGGTTTCTTATAATCCCCTGGCAGTCCTCCAGCTTGCAGTTATCTTCCTCCTCCCCATCACCTCAAGCCTATCTCACTGTCTCACCTTCACTCTAGACCCAACACCATCAACAGCTAAAACTGTTTTTCTCCGTGGTTTCTCCATCATAAGCAAAACTTGTCTTTAAAACACCCTCCCACATTTAAATCTGATAATTTCACCCTTTCTGAATGCTCTTAGATGTTTCTCTTTGCCACTTCAAACTTCTTATGCTTCTTGTTTCTGTTCCAAAAATCTTGCTCTTTTGTACCATCCACCCTAACACAGCTTACACATACATATACATGTACACTGCATAATGACGCTATTTCCTATACTCTGTGTGCTGCTTCTCTGCCCCAATTTGACAGGTTTTTTTCTCTTGAGTAACAACAAGATCTCCCACACGAAACAGGTAAGTTGGACTAATGAAGCTGGAATATCAGAACGATCAAGGTCAGGTTTCTCTTTGCCTCTCCTCTTGATGTATCTTGACGGCCTGCTGCAAACCCAGTTTCAGCATCCTACCCTTGGCCACACCTGATTGACTAAAAGTGCTTTAAATATCCCCAAAGTGCTGCTGGAAGGCTGAGTGGGTCCTTTGTCCAACTGCCCATTCCCAACTTGCTGCTCCACCCGGTCTTGACACTGAGAGGTGTTTCCATGGCAATGGTCAATTGGAAATGGCAGCCTTCAATTTTTGCTGCGTTGGTGTTGACAGAAGTAAAGGCCTTGCTCCAATTTCTCAGCTTGGCTGAAAGAGATTTCCATTAGATTTATCCTTTCATACTCAGATGCTCACACTCATTCAGCTTTTCTGGCCTTCCATTTTCACTCATTACTGGTTGTGAAGGACAGGTTTCCTGAGCCTCACTGCTGGGGATGGCACCATTTCCTCATGACACCCCCTGAACGCTAATGCCTTTGCATGGACTCACATGGGTGCTTTGCACCCAGCTGTTCTTCCAAGGGATGTCTGTCTTCCAAAGCGAGCCCTTCCCTTGAAGTCTTGCTCAGATGCAGTGGGATGCACACAGGGAAGGGGCAGGACACTTGGTCCAACATCCCTTGGAGAGGACCAGTGAGACACGACTCTTCTGAAGCTACCTGGAGTGAGACTCCTGCCACTATTTACAGACACCTGAAGTCCAAGGCTGCTCGTCCATGCAGAAGCAGAGTCGAAGCCACCTCTGTCGCACAGCTCTCCCGTTCCTTCTGCGCGGTGCTCGCCCTCCTCCGGCTGCGGCTCAAGGGCACCGTCACCATTCTCCTCCTCCTCCTCCTGCTGCGAAGGGCAGCGGGAGCGGCGCCCGGCGCCCGCCAGGTGGCGCCAGCGGATAAGGCACAGGCGGCGGGCCTGGCCCGCGAGACCCCTCACGGGGCCCGGCGAGGCCTCTCTGTTTCTCCGGGGTTAATTTTGTCATTTGGCTTTGATTTCTCCACTTTATTTTTTTTTTTTTTTCTAGCAGAAGTCTTGCTGGTACATTCTGAGGAAAAAAATTCCTCATAATCATGGCCTGCACGGAGGAGGCCTTCAGCCCTTCCTCAGCACTGCCAGCAAAGTGTGGTCCCCCTCAGCTTGTGCTCTGGAACTCAGTCTGCCAGTCCCTACAGCCAAGTGCTAAGAGGGCAGATAAAATACTAGAGAAGAACAGGAAACAAAGGCTGGGGTGCCCGTAAACTCCCCAGAGAGGCTCAGCAATTATTGCATCTGGTTTAATATTCAAGTTTTAGGGGGACAGGAAACTACTTGGTTTAGGTTTCCGCAAGTTGATTTCCATTACTGCTAATGGCTGGTTTATCCTGAACTGTTGTCAACATTCAGTGGGATTATTTCACTGTTGTGTCTCCAAATGCAGCTGAAATGCACCAGCTGAATCACGAGTCCTAATTTTGTTCTTTTGGAGTTTCTACAGTAGGTAAAACTTGCCCATGAGGGAAACCACGTTTTCTACAGTTACCCATACAGGCACAGGAACAAGCTTCCTCTGGGGACATGAGGGCCACTGCAGATCTCAGAGGGAGAGGAAATTCTTGCATGGGACCCCTGTTTAGAGCCACATACCTGCAGTAATGAAAGGGTTGGTGTAAAGATGAGAGAAGCTAAGCAGGTGGCTAAATAAGCAAGTGGCTCATACTGGCCATTCAGACAATGTGAACAGAGGTACTTGAAGTCCAAGAGGCTGGTAGGATATAAGAGCCTATCTAGCACCTACTATTGTGTTCTCTTTTTAATAAAAACTCAACCTACTGCAGTAAAACCAGATGTCCACATTACTAAAACCAAAGTCTTTTAAAGAATCCATGTTCCTCTTTATGTGATCAGCTGAACTAAGCTGACCCCATTGAGGGGCACTCTGGAGCTCTGACAAACCATCTGGGGAATGTAAAAATCATCCCATTTAGACTTTTGTACAACTGATCTCTTAAGATTAAATATAAACCCCCTCCTTAAACCCAATTACTGAAATTGAATATAAATTCAAGTCAAGATAAAACAACTCAATTCTCAAAACTGTATTAATGCTGACTGCAGCTATTTGAATTTCATTCTGGGCTGCAGGCATCTGATGCCATCTCCAGTGGTGATAATAAGGGTACGCAGGTTCAGGTCACTTCCAGAGCCCTGACAGGTTCCCTTACACAGAACTGGGGACTCTGGAAAGAGGTGAGGCCCATGCCATTTGCATTGCCTCTGGCTGGCATCTTGAAATGCCACATGAAACTTTACAGCTGTGGCTGCGTGCAGGGGGCACAAACAGAAGTCCTCAGTTTCTACGCAGCAGAGAATTGAAAAAAACTTTTTCTCTGAAAGGAAGACAGTTCTTAATTATAGTGGACCTGGAACAAGGATTGCAACGTAGCACCAGCTGTGAGCTTGTAACTCATACGTTGCCAGCTGAAGGATGAGAGAGCCAAAAGGGGATGATTTGGAGAAACCCCCAACATGAGCTGGCCCACAATTTGCTGATCATATGGAGTTTATATACAGAATTCTGCTGAGTTGGATTCTGCCACTGAATTTGCTTTTACCACCAGATGCCTCTAAGGACATCTGCTAATCTGTTCAGAGAAATCTCAAAGCAAGACTATAACAGGGCACAAGAGGGGGGGAAGTTGAAAGCAATGCCAAATTGAGGCCTATTCTTCACACCAGGCATCCTGAAATGACTTACAGGTGTTTCGGACAACATTCCTGCAGAATTTTCATGTATTATATCTATTCACTTTGCACAAATGTCCCCAAAGGTTGCACCCATACCAAAGCAACACACACGACAACCCTTTGATTCAGATACCCAACTGGGATGCTCCCAGCAGTTGGATTATTGCAGGTTTGCCATCAGAGGAGGTGTCACAGCCCTCCCTGTGCTCCTTGACCTTTGCTGACACCTCCAAGATGAGAGGCCTCATCTCCGAGCCTGGAAGGAGAGAGTAATGATCCTGTGGGAGGTCACGAATGTGTATCCAGCCCTTCCAGGCTCATCTGCTTCAGCTCCCAGGACTGTCAAACTGAGGTTTGACAAGCCAATAGTGACAGTCCAGAGAGGACAATCAGGAGACCATGGATGTCCCAGTGCAAAGCCAGGTGACAAACACATCAGAACTAAAGGAAAAATCCAAAGCCATGAAAACTAAAGTCAGGCTGATTAATTATTTACCATTTCAACTCAGCTGGAGGTGTTGAAAAAACCTCAAATCCTCAGAGCGTCTGCAGCATTTACCTTTCATGGATGTTCAGATGGGGTCATTTCAGTCTCTTAATTGGTTCACACACCAGCTATGTTAGAACAAGTTAATGCTGTTTCCACAAAGCTCTCAGAGCTGTATGGCTGCTCCAAAAAGATGGTTTTAATCCATAACCAGCTGTGCAAGTAGTCACAGAATGAGGAAACACCACCCTGCAGCTAGCCAAGAAGTTCTCTCTGGGTTCAGCGGTCTCCTTCAGGACCAGGGCAGAAGCCACCTCTTGGTACCCAGACCTCAGTGCCCTGCTCTGCTCACAGAGGTGACCAGGCTGGTACCAGGAGCCATTGCCTGTCCCTGATGCCTGCTGAAGACTTGCTGAAGCCTGGACTGACTTTGGGATGATGTGGCAGGGAAGGAAGAGGGAGCTGAGTGAATAATGGATACAAGAAACAAACTCCCTGATCACCCCAATCAGGGTCTTTCTGCATTTCACAAAAAACAGTTTGATGTATTTGTCTGGCTCAGACTCTAAGACTGATGCTGCTCACCCTGCCAGCCATCTGCCACATCACTTTTAGTTCTCCAGGCACACATGGCCAAGAGAACATGCTCCCAGGCTCTGGCTGCCACACCACTGACTATGTGATACCTTTGATTCTGATAGAAAAGCTTTAATACCTGACAGAGGTCAACAGCTTTAACACCTGACTCCAGTCCAGGCTGAATAGGACTAGAACAAACAATAAAGCATGTGTTCGCAGTGAGTCAAGAGCTGGACACTGCCACCAGCCTCTGACCAGGAGGAAACATTTTCCCCAAAGGCAGAACTAGTATCAGCTTCTCTCCCCTAATCCTGAATGACATTAGTGGTCTGAAACGGGAACCTCCCTACAGGTAGAGTGTCCTCGGACTTCCACACACACCCTTGCTGTATCATCACTAACTTGTCTTAAATATGAAATTCGTATGAGAAACAGCAACCAAGAAAACAAAAGCATCAACAAAAACCTCACACAGTTTCCAAGTCCAGAGGAATAAAATGTGAACTGCAACACAAAACAGGTAAGAGGGCAAGACTGTTGCTGCACCAGTGACACCAAGCACAATGCTTTGATTAAGTCATTGAGAAATCTGCTTTAGGGCAGAGGAATTTGGAAACATCAGGCAATCAAACTGTGAAGTCTGTGAAAGAAAATGATTAATTCAAAAATGTGATGAAACTAATGTGCTTGGCTCCAAAACTTCATGGCACACCCCATACTGGAACCAAACCTGATGGCTTCTTGGCGAGCGGTGCCCCTCTGTGTTCCCCAAACACAGTTATCTATGTCCTCCTTGTTTTTTAGGTCTGATCAGAATCCAAAGCTTTTATTGTAGCTACATTTCTAAGGATGTGTTTCCCAGGATATGTACCCGTAAACAGAGACGTGTACATGCATATATACTCTGAATAATTGTGCAGAATTTCACTCTTCCCTCCTGAGACATAAAAGAGCCAAGTGTTATTAAATTTACGGTGAGTTCGTTGTAGTTTTCACATAATTTTCTTGATGCACTGCAGATTTTTTAACAGGCCACCTCTTCCTCTCCTGCTTATAGTTAAGGTCCTTGTCCAGGCTCAGCTACACCTTCAACACCTGGATTTCTGCCTAAGGTTATTTAGCCCCAGGGGCAAATGTGTCATTTTTTTTATTGTCTTCTGCTTGTCTTCTGCCCTCCAGCTTTGTGTAGAAAAGAAATACATGAGCCTGCACAGCTCAGGATGCAACAAAGGAGCGGCGCAAACTCAGATTACTAAGGCTGCGGTCAGCATTAGACTGATCTTTCATGGATGGCAGAGACACATCAGCACGCACTCTGTGCCTGTGACCTCCAATTACAGGAAGCTGGGCATGACACCAGTGCCCAGGCAGGGGCAGAGGGCAGGGACAGAAGCAGACCTGGTATTTGTTGACTCAGATATGGTATTGTGGCTCCTGCAGTTAATTTTCTCTTGCTTACAGACCCACTTCACGTCTGATCTTTCATTGCAAAAAGTTGTTCGTATGGACACTGGAACATGCTCTCCAGGGGAAAGCATACAATGTAACTGTGATGCAAAAGAAAATATTATATACCAAGGCAGATGCAAAGAGGTCAAAAGAACTGCCTGTTTGAGGGCAAGCTTCCCCATCACTCTGGGCACCTAAGCAGACTCTTTAGACTGCCAAGTTCGGAACTTCAGAAATCCAAAACATTCATTCCATGGGGCCTTCTGTAAGCTACAGCAACCCCTTGTGACCTGACCCTGACCACTCAAACATGAAGTACCCTTAGGGGAATCCACCTGCCAGTACTGAGCAGTCTCTTTGCAAGTGAGTAGATGCCTATAAACAGCCCTCAAAAGTGTGCAGAGGGGGACCCTTTTGGGGACAGTCTGGGCAGCTCTCATACCACGCATCCCAGAAGTATTGCATATTAGGAAGAAAGTGCACGCAGACGCAAGCCGAGTTGTACAGTGACGAATGACTCCTTCACAGGGATGGTTGGTGGCCATGAGAGACATTGTACTCTAAATATACAGCAAAGAAGCAAAACCGGCTCCAGGTACTCACACATCGGTTTGAGCTGCCCAATGAGTTCCTCTTTTGTCCACTTTGCCCATTCCTTCTTGTCGGTGTTTATTGAACACAAGATGGGGCCGCATGGTTTCCCACAGTCCTCGATGGCTGGGACATTCAGGTAGTGCACCAACACGATGTCTGGGTTCTGCAGGGAGAGTAGAGCAAGAGTTATGTCAGTGGGCTTCTCCCCTACTCAGAGCTCTCTGCATTTATCTTCCTAATTAAAACTGTGATAGAAAGCGTCATAATCAGATCCCAGTATGTCCTGGATTTCCCAGAGTTCTTTTAAAGAGGTGGTAAAAGACAAACATGACAGTTTGCACATGGAGTCCCCCATCCTCAGGGTCCTTTGCTTGCTCCCCTTGTGTGCTCGGACTGAACCCTTTTTCCAAACTCTACAACACTGAATACTTGCAAGAATCTTGCAAACACCACTTACAATGAACACGGGGTAATCTGTTTTGGTTTAAGGGGCCTTTGGTTCACATGAGCCAATGCTTCCATCAGTTCTGGTCCACATCGGAGCTATTTTGAATACACAGAAAGTAACCTGAGAACATCAGGAACCTCCACACTCTCCATGCAGCGACAGAAAGAGGCAGGGAAGAGCCGAGGAGGCTCACAAACAATATTACACCATGCCCCCAACAATGGGCTCTTTACAGTCAAGCCTGGAATTCCTTGTCTTTTGAAGATGATGTAGCTTTGCAATGAAGCCAGCAAGTTGCAGAAGGTGGGGACTGCAAGAGCCCTTTGCAGAGCTGCTGCAGGAGGACAGCAAGGCACCAGCTTTTGCAGGCTGATCAACGCTCTCCTCTCCCCACACACCTTCCCAGGGGCTGTGAGGGGGAGGCAACCCCACTGTGACGCACTGCGGTGCTGTCCCACCAAGTGGTGTGTTACCACCCTGTGAGCAAATGAATCATCTTAACAACAGCAACAGGAACAACTCTGCCAGTTCCCCAGCAGCATCCCAGGGAGATTGTACAATAGATAATAACAAGATTGAGGAGCTGATTTCTTTCCCTTAAGTCATTTACTCCTAAGTTCGCAAACTGTAATGACTGCTTTGGAATTATTTATAAAAATAAATAGGATAATGGTGTAATTAAAACTCTAATGTTTCATTAATGTTGTTAGAGCCCTGTTCCAAGGGGTAGAGGCAACACAACATATCATTCACGTGCAAAGGTTGTGCTAATAGGAGCACTTGCTTATGAAACTGGGGGGTACACAGACACCTACATCAAGGAGACCTACGGAAGGGAGCTTCTGATGGGCAAAGCACAGCACTGAGGCCCAGCATGTCAGGAGCTGCACCTGGAGCAGCCCAGGGCAGGAGCAGGGCAGCACTCCCCACTGCCAGGTGCAGGGTGACCATGCACCCCCTGAGCCCCCTGCACACAGGGAGCATCCTGCACATCTGAGAGCAGGCGGCAGCTGGGCACATCTCCCAGCTCCTCCAGGTTGGCTAAGGAGGTGTTAGAAGTGCAGAAGCCACTGGTGCCTGTGTACAGCAACATGACAAGCAGAGCAGCCCCCTAAAGTGTGACCTTGATAACTAGAAACATCCCTCTTTCTGGAGTAGAAGCTCTTTTAAGTTAGGAAGACATGCAAGCAGGACAGAACTGCAACCAGGGGATTCTCAGTGAAGATTCTGTGAAAATATAGTATCAAATTCTTGCAGTCTATTCTAAAAGAGTTGTATTGCACAAGGAGGAAACCTTGTAAGGAACAGCTAACAATTTATTTCAGAGTAGTTTTGGAAAGTGTTAAAGCAAAGAAAACTGTTGGCTCTTCTATTCCCAAGATTCTTCTGGAGACAAACAACTGAACCTTTTAATTGTGAAGGTTCAAAACCTTCCTTTTCCCAGGGCTCATCTGCCCCAGATGAGAGACAGCCAGGGGACACAGGAAACGACCGCATCCTCTCTTTCTACAGTGAGGAGGTCTGAAACATCACAGTCCTCGTGCATAACTCAGAAAAGGTTCAGGTATTAAAAATTATTACCTATACACCCAAATAGTCTCTATCAGCTAATTTAATGTAATTAGTGATCTAGATGATGAAGTAATAAAAAGTAATATGCTTCAGAGATTTCATGTAAGGATGCCTCTTGCTCCCAGAGAAGTTTCAAAGAAGGGAGCAAGGACATGATGCCACCACAGCATTGGGCAGTGTGGCAGTTCTGCAGGTGCTTCTCCCTTCCTCTCAGATAGCTGTGTTTTTCACAGCCTGATGGTGCCCATTTGTCAGGTCAGGATGATGGGTCTTCCAGACTTCACTGCAGCACAAGCAAGTGAACCTCAGCAGTGGATTGGCACTGAAATTTCTATTTTTTTATATATAAAAGCATATAAAATAAACACAAACCCAGCAGGTTTGTACCTTACGTCTACATCTAAAAGTTGACCTCAGATTGACAAATCTCATGAATGCCAATCTATTTGGTGAACTGAAATGTTTTGACAAAAAATGAAAAGAACAGGTGTGTTTTGGAAAACTTGAAATCAGCAGTGAATCACAATTCATGGTGACCTACCAGGAGAGCAAGAGAGATGTGAAAGACTAAAAGAAAAATTACAAATATAACTTCCCCGTGGGAACGGTGCCAGGACAGTGGACATGCCAGAGCAGAAGCTCTTCACTGGGGTGGCAGGGAGGGGAGCCCTGGGCTGGGCTGCAGATGGCTCTGAAAACATGCCTTTTGGAAAGCAGCCCGTCATTCCAATGCCCAGAGTGTCAGAGCTGTTTCCCTTCCCACGCAGCTGAGTCCAAGGCACTGCCATCTGTCCCTGACCTGGGCAAGGCTCCTTGGCTCCTCCTGCCATGCTGGGGCATCTCACCTGCCTCCTCAGTGTGGTGGAGGAATGGGCTCCATTGCTGCTGGAGGGTGAGCAGGAGATGGTGCAAAAAGCAGTTAAACACAAAAAGCTGATAGTTTTGATAAAGAAAAATGCAACTGTAACATCTGTCTGACTCTTGTTTGAAGCTTCATCAGCACTAAGTGGTCCATAAATCAGACTGGCATGGCGTTACATTTCTTCCATGGCTTAACCATTAATCTAGTGCCAATTCTCATGAAAAATGAAGGAGAAAAACTACATGATGGTGGAAGTGTACACATTATCCAGAAAGTGGCAATGGCACATAAAGTGCTGCAGCCCTCTGTCCCAGCGGCTGGAGCAGCAGGGCAGCTTTCTCTGCTACCCACCATGGAAATCACTTGAGTAAAACAACGATTGTTCCATTAGCCTGCTCCATGTGGGTATTTTTCACAGGAGCAGAAAAACAAAACTGAAATAGAACAGAAACAGTTCTGGCAGGTGTGGGGCAGGGGCAGCCAGCAAAGGGCTGGCTGACACTGCGTGAAGGAACAGACAGTTTCTGCAGCACTCCAGGCTGGCTCAGCCATGGGGGAAACCCACCTATCATTTCAGCAACCACCTTCTGCCTTCACTTCCCAGAGTCAGTCCCCCATGAAGGGAAGTCTTCCTTCTCAGGCAGAATAATCACAAAAACCCTCACCCTTCCTTCTGTTCTCATCCAAAAGCATGCTGTTTTGGTTGTCTTATTTCTTTTTGTTTTAAAAGCAAAAAGCAAAAGCCATTTCTGGCCAGCTTCCAGCTGCTCTTCAGCTGCTCTTCAGCTGCTCAGCCAAGACAATCAGCTCAAGGCTAAATCTCACTGGCAGAAGCTCCCAAATCACCAATGACCACAGCTGAAGATAATTTTATTTGGAAAAATACCTCTGAGCTGAAAGTTTTGCATTTGTGCTCCTGGCTGGAAGGATGAAAGGAAATAAATCATCCTGAGGGATGATGAGCATTGGTGAATTTAGTCCCAGCCAAGGAATCACCCCCAAGCACAGCCACTCGCCCCACTTGGCACTGGACACATGTTAGTTCTGTTGTCTCCAACCTGCAAAGTACTATGTGTGGTGAAGCCTGTTCCAGCTTTAATGGCTAAACCACAAAGCAGGAAGGCAGAAGTTGCACCAGAGCATGGCAGGGGAATGCAGAGGCAGCTCCCTGTTCACCCCTAAAATTATAACAGGTTATTTCTTTTCTGACAACTATTCCTTCACAAAGTATTCTTTGAATTCCTCAAACAATCCAAAAAGCTAAAAAGGAATCTCGGCTTTCTGGGAAGATAATTCACATTCACTGCTGTGCAGTGACTAGATCAACATCCAACAGATTATTATGCCAAAAAAATTATAATACCAAGAGGTTTCTGTGGTTTCGAGGGGCTGCTGTTACATGCTCCTTCAGTATCCACAGGTAATTCAGGGACAGGTACTGGGACTATCTGTGTATCACTGATATGCTATCTAAAAATCAAATCAAGGAAACCATTCCCAGACACATGGATGACAGAATCTTCTACTGCTCATAGCAGTGTCTATCTGGAACGTTTCCTCTGGATTTTCAAAGTTTTGCGAGCAGAGCCTGGGATACCTGAAGAACAAGGCACAAAGATACAACACAGACACAGAAATAATGGAATTTTTTCCTTTCCAGAGACCAAATGCTAGCTTTGAGCAAGATTATTGGTTTGAATGCCAGCAATTTCTTTATCCTTGAACTAATTTTTAATTGAGGTCATGCTATAGAAGACAACCTCGTGGCTGATGTATTAGAATATGTTTATCTTCCACACTAACCGTGAAAACAAAAACATTTACTTTGAATGCACAACCCATTGCCTTAGAGCTGGGCATGTTTAATTAGGGAGAATGAGACAATTACCAGAGATGTAGCATAAGCTGAAGCACTGGAGCACAGGGAAGAGAGTGGGACCCCAGAGCTGGACACAAAAGCAGAAGTTGTGTTGTGGAGTAGAACTCCTACTGGGAAATCCCTTTTAGCCAGTACAGCACTTTGAATTGGCTTTGTGTCCTATGGCTCCAGCTGACAAAGGAGCTGGTGGAAATTCTGTCCCTTCCAAAGATTCCTCAGGAAGAAAGTACACCAGGAGTCAGCTGGGCAAAGAAACACTGGTGCATATATGGTTTTAAATGCAGTTAAATCAGCATCCTGACATGCACTGGCTCAGGAGCTGCTGCCAGTTGTCACTGTCCTTGCCTGTGCCCAGAAGATTCAGGTCCCTTCCAAGGCAGTGGCAATCCCCACCATCTCCATCACTGCCACACCCCAGGCATGCCTGGAGTCTAAAGATTTATGCCCTACAGATACCAAGGACACCTTGTCTTCAAAGGTCAGCTTGCCATAACTTCAACAAATAGTCATTTCCCCACTTTTTAGCCCAAGTTCTTTTGAGTCTTTTAGTTTGTTTAAATTCACTAATTTTTGAGACAAGGTGCTGGCTAGAGGCCGATACAGCTCCATGTACTGCAAATATTGAAGAGCTTGGAAAGCAAAAAAATTCTTTTTTTGAGATGATGAGATTTCCTGCAATTATTTTAAAGGGAATCGAGATTTAATTTATCTGCATGCTTTATAGCATGCTTCCCCATTCTTCTTAAATACCTTGGTAAGGGCAGAGCACACAGAGTAGTGTGGGCATCACCAGGCAGCACTTAAATAGCACGAGCAGCAAAGAAGGAGAGTCTTAATATAGAACAACTACCAAACACTCACCAATATATCATCAAATGTGATATATTTGAAGATATTTTATACAGAAAGAGCTGCCTCTGAATACTCCTGGGGATCATGTTTACTTAACATACACTTTGAAAGATACAGAGAAATACAACACTGTAATTCCTGGCCTCCGAAGTTCCAAAAGAAATTGATTTCTAAGATGCTTTTTATCTTTCACAGCAATAGGTCTTGTGCTAGTAACAGAAGGATGATGCTGCACAACTTGAAACATGCAGCAAAATAAAACAAAAGGCACTTCTCTTTCTCATGAAGGTATTATTCTTCTGGACAATGGAAATTTCTTTTCATCTGTGTCACCTCTCCCAGCTGGAAGCTTTAACTTACACAGGCAGTTGACAGGGACAAGATAATTCTGCCATGAGCTCAGGACTGTGTTTGTTTATCTAGGAACATGCAGAAGAGCTGGTGGTGCTGACACAGAGGTCCTGGGGACAGAGATGCAGCAGGGAAATCTGTCCTGCTTAGTGCTCTGGAGCAATAAACCTGGTTGAAAGCAGTCACCTGGGAAGGCCTGAGGAGAGCCAAGTCTTTGGCACCTGAGTGCTCACAGTGTTGGTAATGCCCAGCACAGCAGTGCAGCCTTCAGCACAGGGCTCTGACCCAGGTCTCCAAAGGATTTTCTCCGAGAACCACAGTGGGCTCCAGGCTTCCACCCACAGAGCAAGGCAGAGGAGCCTCTTTCAAACCCACAGTTTTTACTGTTTTTCACTCAGTCCTTTATGACTGTACGTCTGGATTCTTGAAAGACCACCCTGAGACTTTCACAGCTGTTAGGCAGTTGGTCAGAGGAGGTGCTTGGGCAGCTGTTTGACTCAGTTAATAACCTTCTAAAGCTATGCCATTGCCTGCGTATGAAAACACAACCATGATAAAAAGCATGCACAGAAAACTTCCAGAGAGCAACCTGTCCTACTTCAGCTTGGTCACACCCCCACTCAGGAAAGTGCATAACAATGAAAACATCTGCCCTTTTACCCAGCTGCTGCATCCAGCACTAACTGCCCCTGCAGGGAGACAGATTTGACATGGAAATCACCATGTATCTCCTCCTCCTCCTCCCTGTCACTCGCTCTCTGCCGTTTTACAACTCATTCTGCAAAAGCCTTGAGGGTTTTCAAACAATAACGCTGAGGGCAAAGCAAAACTCCTTCGAGATACTCTTCCTGACAAATGAGGCTTGTTTCAGACAGACACACATTTCTTGCTATACTGGGCATATTCTGCTACTCCAGCTCACCACCTTTGAAGACTTAGATTAGAACAGTGCCTCTATGTTTTCTTACAGTAAACCTGCTCATTGCAACCAATTCCGTCTGCAAGGAAAGTGGTGCAGAGAACATCAAAGCCACCTGATATTTTAGTGTCCTACACTTGAACTGTGCTTTTCATTTTTGTAACAACTGAATTTGCTAACTGATACAGCCTCATTTATACACCAAGATTACTTGATGTAACAGCAAAACCAGCTCTTTCCTGGGGAAAACAAAGCAAACGCTCGATTGCCCACAAAGCACCAGTGAGGACCCTCACTGCCACCAAAGCTGCAGACATGGAGTAAAGTTCTGCCCTACAGATGCATGAATAGTTTGAAATCACATTACACTGTCCATGCACACATGGGCAAAGCACCATCAAATCACAGACACAAATCTAAATACCAAGGTACCGAATATGCCATAATGGTGCCACTCTCTTCGTAGGCTGCTGCTCAGTAAAAGATTTGCTACTGTATTTGGACTATTTTCCCCCAAAAAGTGTGAGCCAGAGATCCCTCAGCTGACATTTGTGAGGACTCTATTTTTTTTCACTCTCAAGTACAGAATCTCTTCTCCCTCTGTTTTTATTGCAACCTTTACATGGGAATTCTGTCACTGCATTTCAAAGAGCTCAGATAGAGCTCAGCTCAGAACACTTCCATCCTCATCACCAGCCAGAAATGCCAGCACTATAAATCATGCCCCAAGTGGCTTCTGTCCTTTCCCAGCTCATCCAAGCCAGAGATACAATAATAGCTGGTCTGAAATAAGAAGAAATTTTAATTTCAAAGGTCTGTTGACATTCACCAAGTGCTTTCAAAGTTTCTATCAACAGAATGCACTGCTTCCAATTCCAGTTGGAATGCAGATGGTGCAAGTTTTTCTCTCATGCTGATGGCCTAGTTTGCCTCAATAACACTACTAACTGTTAAATATTAATGCATTTCTGTGAATTAAGAACAGTTCAATGTGTACCTGAAGATACTTCTTATTTTTTTAATTGGTATTGTTGTAGGTGGACCAAGTAATAAAAAGCTGACATTTCAAAGAAAAGCCCAGGAGAATGTACTGAGAACTCATGACAAGCCTCTCCTCCAGACATGCTGTCCTCTCAGTGCTGCTCCTAAAGCTTCACCAAGCTCCAAGATATTTTTGTACAGATGAAAATGATTTACAATCATTTGGAAGTGGATTGCCCCTCAAACCCTATGTACACTCCCCACAGCAGTGGCACACCAGCATGCAGGAAGAGAGGACGTAGGACTGAGGCTGTGTCCAAGGGTTGGCCCACCTGCACGAGGGAGAAAAGCACCAGCTTCAACCCCTCACATGGTGCTGTAGACTCCCAGCCCACCAGAAAGGGACCTCTCTGCAGTGCTGGGAGCTGACAGCAGCTCCTGCAGCATCCCAGGGGCTGCAGCTGTGCTCACGGGGCTCACTAGCCCTGGCTCCTTTCCCTACACCTGCACAGCACACAGTGCAGAGACACGAGGCTCCAGGTGCCTGGAAAGGAAGCACGTGTGAGCCTGATGCCTGCCTGGAGGAACAGGAAATAAATGCTATTTAGTGTTCCATGCAGCCTATATGGTACATGGTAAGCCAACAAGTCCTTTTTATTTCTATTCTTTGCTCTTGCTCCAAGGGTTCTATTGTTTATAACTTCTTTAAATTTGTTACTTTTGATACCTGTGACTGGTAATACAATTCCCAGAGGAATAACATCAGTAACCTTCAAAACACTTTCATAATGTTGCCTTTGATAGTCTGGCAACATTTTTGTTCCTATGGCAAAACCCTCATGACATTGCCATACAGCACACAGATTATTCTTTGATGGTTTTGTTATGCCTGGATAGCCCTTCCAGATACGAGTAACCCCAGTGCCAAGGAATCCGAAGTTCTCCTCTGGTACATATTTTGGAGTCCAACTTTACTTTGCACTGGATGTGAGGGCTCACAGAGATGCAAGAATCCAAACATAAGATTCATAAAAGCCAGCAACAGGGTGCTGTGCCCGCAGGCAGAGATGGGCAGGTACCAGGGACACCCAAACTGCCACGTCAAGGACATGCTGGCCTCCCTCCACTCTCCCTACAGCTGTGACTGATTAGCCAAGGTGTCCTGAAAGGGACCCACAGTAGCCAGCTGGGAACTGAGGCAGCACTTTAAACTGGAAACATCAAATCTTAAAGCAAAAAAAAAAAGAGTATCAGACTTGAATTTTTTTCTAAACGAGAAAAAGATTATTAGACAACCTTCTTTCTTCTTCACTATCACTCAGAAGTCTCAAATTCCCCCAGACACAGGGATTAACAAACAGGGATTAGCATCTCAGCACTCCTGTTGTAGACTTTGAGAAGCCCAGCTTTCTGGGCCTCCCGCACATACACTTCAGAGACTCTCACATGGGTACCTTGGGAACTTAAATGGAAATGTGAACCCCACCAGTGCTGCTCTGCAGCTCAGAGGGGCTTTTCTGCCCTGCTGTTGAGAGTGGAGTTTCTCCTTATCAGACCTTTCCGAGGACTCTGAGTCCTTTCTGGCTGTGTAGGCATTCAGGTTTCTCTTGGGGAGATCTGACAAATGGATTTTGTTTCTCTATTTCACTATGTTGGAGCAAGCACAGAACCACTCCCAGGGTAGACAAATGGCTCTAGTCAGTGCCTGTGCAACTCTGAACTCAAGGGAGGAGCACACATTGCTTCCTGGCTCCTTTTTGCTCCAAATCAGGTCTCTCTCTCATACAGTGAGAGAAGAGTAAACTGGATAGTGAGCCCATCCTGCCTCAAACTGCTACAGCAGAGCAAGCAACCTGGCAGCTAACAGAGATGTTATCAGGGATGAGCAGAAGAGTGCTCCAGCCCAGCCACAGCTAAGCAAACTGCCCTTCAGCCTGATCTATCAGTCTAAAATTCACTGCACAGGAGCAGCCTGGCAGTTTCCCAGCAGATGACAGTGTCCCAATAACCTCCAAAGCTGTATTATTTAAGCAGAGGAAGGTGAGCCATTTTGTTTAGCTCTTTGGCTCAGGCTGAGCCAATGACAGATGCCAGTGCTCCATCCAATTACATTTTTAAGTAGTGAAAGCAAATATGTCAGGTATATGGCACACATACCTGACATACAGTCTTTGCAAAAACTTTGATAACTTTGCAACAACTTCATGGCTGCATCTCACCTCGAGAATCTCCCTCATCTTTTTATTTCACAGTATGCTCCGAAACAACAGTGAAGTTTTGGCAATGCCTTTTGAAGAATACAATAAATAGCAATGCAGTTGCTGTTATATGCAGAAATTCCCGGTTTTTTCCAATTTACTTGCCAAAAGTAACTACAAAGTTGAGATATAAAATTGAGTGCTGCTGCCTTTGCATACACTGTGGTGTAGCAAGAGAAAAGAACACACAATGCCCATGACATTGTACACTTTACAAAATATGAAAAGGCAGGAAAGCTTCTGAATTTCAATAACAGATGCAGACTATTACACACAGAAAGTCATTACTCATTTCACCCATCAGCTACTTGACCCAGCTATATACACTGGTATCTTCTGAGACATCCCAAAAAAGCAGCAGTAGTTGGAACATCCAGTGCCAGACACGGCAATATTAAAGTTTAACATGGGTACTTTTAAGTTGGCAAATGCTCAGCAAAGTAAGCACAGATCAAAGGGGTTTTGAGCTTAGGCATCGATGCATCTGAAGAAGCATCTAAGAGAGAGGTAATGCTGAGGAACGAACAGTTTATGACAAGAGTCCTTGAAATCCCAGAAACAGCAATACTCTGCATTATCCAGACTCAGAGTGCTCTGTGCATTTTCAAATTTACTGCTTTTTCACTTTTTTCCTGCCTGCACAGAACACGGAAGAGGGATGAAGACCCTTGTCTCGCTGTCCTTCAAAAAAAGGACAGACCAGTTTTGTTCTTCATCTTGGACCTCTCAGATCTGAATTTAATGGAACAGTGAACGAATTGGTCTGAGTGTCTGTTGTTAAAATTGCCACACATGGCTGCAGATAGGGTTGTTTTTGAGAGCAACAGCACTGTCTGTCCCAGGGCAATGGGGATGCTGTGATGCAAAAGCACAAGGGAGACCAGGTCCTGCTGGGCCCACCAACGGGGCAGATACTTCACCTGATATGTGCTGTCTGCCTGCCACACAGGTAGCACTAAAGAAACCTGTAAAGGAACGTGTGATGAGATGACAGGCAGTGAAACCAGCATGGGTGAACACAGGGATTCCCTGCAGAGTCTCCTTTTGACTGTGCTAGGAGAGCGCTCTCTGAGGAATGTGTCATCCCTCTCTTTGGGCAGAGAACACTCGATAACAAACACCCACGCACAGCCACAGGAGGTCCTCCATCGCTGCTGGTTGGAATGCTGTCTTTTCCAGGTTTCCTGATGGTTTGGTGTTATGTCAGAAATGTTTGAACTGCCTGAATATTGCAAGAACTTGGAAAACATCACTAAAATCTTCCATTCTGACTTGCACACAGTTTGAAAATGACTGGAGCAACCATCATGTCTAAGGAGATTAAAGATAGGTCACTGTTTGCTGAAAACCAAAGCACACCCTGCCACACCAGAAGCTGCAGCAGGACAGGTAAAATGCACATCACTACAGTTTGGTGATGTGGGGATGGCAACAACAGCAGAGCCCAGAGCTTAGAGGCACATTCCCAGCATGTTCACCATGTCCTCATCTTTCTGTTTAACAGATAGAGACATAAGGATAAAATGAAATCTAAAAAGCATTGTCAACTTGAATGATTTTCCAGGTTCTTGTCACTAAACAACCATCATCCCTCAGAGCATACAAAAGGCAATAAATGCAATAGAACTAATAAAGGAAAACTGTGTGGAGCTTGACAGATTTGGCTGTCCCTGGCATGTGACAGCCGATTTTCCAAGCAGGCAAACTGAAACTGCAGCAGACTTGTCCACAGGATAAGTGAGACCCTGACAAAAACAGCACTGATTCCTGTTTTTTAGTGCTGTTAAGTTCTGCTAAAAAAAGGTCAATTTTGAAAGACTATTCAAATAGTTCTGCAAAATACATTTGTGGCTGATATAAAAACTGCTTAGTAACTGCTGTTTACCATCTCACCTCTGCTGAGCATCAGCACGAACCCAGTGTCTCTGTTAACACCCATAAAGGGCTGCACCTCACCTTGTTAACACTGACTGTCCACCCTGTCTCCAGCCTCCAGCCCATTGCCACCCCCATCATCTGCATTTCTCTGAATGCCAAAAAGCCATCAGAAACTCTGGCTTTCTCCAAAAGCTGGAATCCCTCAGACTGTGAGACAAGTGGGCCCTGCAAGGTTTGTGGGGCGAGTCTGTGACCAAACAGAGACCTAATTTACCCAAGAACTTGGTAACATTTCCTCTCTACACTCACTGAAGGAACATGCTTTTGAAGTCACTTATTTATCAATAAATTGCAATGGTCTGGAATCATTAGCAACAAAGTAAATTATTTTAATTGAGCTGAACTTTTTTACCATGTGGGAGTTTTGGTCCCATGTCACTGTACTTTCTAAAAGACTGAAAGAGCAAGTAAAGCACTTGGAGCTCACTGTCTGTAAAATGCCTTTTGAAAGGCTGCATGGCTGAAATGGAGGAAAAAAGAAGAAATCAACACTTGCACGACTCTTTTATGTTTACAATGAACCTTGAACCTTGAAAGGAGTCAAAGACTTACTTTTCTATGTGGAGGGACACACTACAAGCCACGTGCAGGCAGCTCACATGGGAGGAATGGCATTTCATGACACACAGCCCTTGCTGCACTGTCCAGAAATAATATTACAAAACCACAGAATCACAGGATATTCAATGACTTTTTCTTCTTTTTCTGGGACCAGAAAAAATGAAGACTATGCAGATTTAAATAATTGCAGGAGTTCATTTGGTATAACCTCAGGCAAATGCAAAGGGGCAGAGGTCCTGACAATAAAGACTCAGACCCTGTCCGTCTAAGTAACGGGCAGCCTCTGCAAACAGCAACAAAACTGCAATCTGAAACAAACACAGTGCATTGCCATCAGCTAAAAATACATTTTTATTCAAACCGGTTGGGGGGGGTTCAGAGGAAATATTCAATTTATGAGTAGAGTATAAACGGCATCTTTCAAAAGCAGAGTTTCAGCACAGATTAGCTCTCCATCCCCATTGCTGCTGAGAGGGCTAATCACTGCCCTGAATCAGTGTTTCGGCTGAACCTGACACTGGAAATCACACGTAATTATACTGATTAATTTTGCTGAAAACATACAGCGTTTTGCTATAGAACGTAAACATAATAAGGTGAAAGTGTGTTACAAATAGAAAAAGATGTGCTATTCAGAGAAAGCCGCTCAGGTGCTACAGGCATTGAAGTGACTGCATTTATTAGAAGAGCAGTGCCAATTCCCACAGCTGCCTCCCGACTTCTAAGGAAAAAAACCTGGTGGATATATGACTCAGGAGTATAGCTGCAGCCTACTAAAGGCATCCAATTATTTATATATACATCAGAATAAAATAAAATGTAACAATATAAAAGGGCTGCTTCAAACAGCACCAGTCCTGCAGAGCACCTGCAACTGAAGGTCTGATGCAGCCAAAGAACTTGGGGTTCAAAAAGGGAGTGATGCAGAGGATGCTCAGAGGGGAGACAGCATGCAAGGAAGGAACTCAGTCCAACTCCTGCAGGGAGGTATTTAACAGCCAATAGAAGAAATATAAAAGACCTCAAAACACAAAGAGATTGCAAGAGAAATAGAACCATAAAATTAAGAATTCCTCCTTTGACAACCTTGTGCAACACCAGCATTTCAGAAGAAGCTGTAGAAGCCCTAGAACAGGCTTGTCCTCGGCGCCTACAAAGACAATTTCTACAAGGGGCAAACAGGCACAGAATTCCAGCAACAAAGCCTGGTAATTTCACAGAAGATACCGGCATTAATGTAGAACACTTAAAACTGAGAGAGATGTCTCTGTCCTTACTTGCATCTTGCTGTGCGACGATCTGAGAAGGCACTGCAAGAAAATTGCTTGGGTTTCCATTTTAAAGCTGCACTTAACCAAATACTATCTGTGTTCAGACATATTGGCAAGGAAAAGTAGCAAATTACTTGTTTGTCCTGTAGCACCTAAAATCACAATAGCAATGGTGTCGGTCCCTTCTCACACACGATCAACAATGCTGACACATCGCTGTAACTGCTCTCCCTGTGCGTTGCCTCACCAGGTGGCTGCTCAAGATTCTTTGGGTGTTTTGGCTTATTTACCCACAAGCACAAACTCCACCTATGGCAAACGCACATCCCACAGAACAGCAGCATGGCTTCAACTGACACGGCATTTTTCAGGGCCCTTTCACAGAATCGACAGTGCAGCAGGTCCTGCCCTCGTGAGCCAGCCCTGCCTTGGGATGGGGCAGCCCCCACCTCCCGCGGGCACTCCGAGCAGCAGTGGGAGCCCGGCTTCTCCTCAGCATCTCTGCCACAGGCAGCTCCCGGCAAGGAGGACCCGGGCTTTGCCTGACAATAAACAGAAGGGAAAGGCAAACACAAAGCTGCAGCTGAGTAAGGAACATTAAGTCTGACACAGGGAAGCTGTGATGCATTACTCAGCCTGATAAGTTTAATGTATAATTTAGAAAGATATCACCAAAATGGAAAAGAGAAGCTGTTAAGCAGCTCTGAAGGGTATTCGGCTCAGGCATCACACGCAGTTAGTGTTCACGGGAAGCTGCTCGCCCCGTGGCAGAGAGCCACCCCTCACCCAATAACTTGATTTAGATGTGTCTCAGCACTGAAGCATTTCAGAAAGAACTCATTCCTTTTCACAAGACAGATTTAGGTTTTTTACTGAGTATTAGGTATTACCTCCCTGCTTGATAACCAAAAGTCATCAGATGGGAAAGCACTTCTCCTCCAACCGCTGCTCAGTGTAACAAGCAGCCTCAACCAGGCCGTTTGAATCCTTTTGACACCTTGGAAGCTGCAAATAATCCCAAATTACCTTAGAAAGACTTCAGAAGATGCACAGTAGAAAAAAAATTTTAAAAAGCCAAAACATTGCTCACATAACAAATCAGGTGTTATGATTTTTGTTTAAAAGAGTATAAATGACAGCCACCTTGCCATAGTCCTTTGAAGAAATACTTCTCTCAGGGAAAACAAGAGCTTTGCTGAGACTTAGGGAATCTTCTGCCCTTTTGGCTTTGCAGGGACATGCAGAGGAGGGATGCTGTAGCTGCTTATTGAGGAGGGCTGTAGGCTAGTGAATGACAGCCCAGCACCTGCCTGACACGGGAAGCTTTAACAAGGTTTAAAGGTTTATTTGCCAGCTGAACTTGCTGAAAGTGTCCCCTGGAGCCCACATTTCAGAATTAATGACTTCTGATACCACTCATGCAATCACCAGAGGGCCTGTGGAAAATATTTTGATGATGAGGGATACCATTTGTTAGCAGGATGAACCTGAAGAGGAGAGGGAGAACACCACAGGACACCCCCAGCACAGAGCAGACCCCTGCCACCCAGACACCGAGGGTGGGACAGTGTGGGAGTCCCACCCCACGTGGGCTCACGACAGCGCCTGCTCCAGCCCAGCACTGCTGTCAGCTCAGCACCACTGGAAGGCTTCCAGCACCACTGATGAATCTTCAGCACTGCTGCCTTCAATTATCTTTCTACGGCTCACTGCAGCACTACGCAGGGAGCTCACTCAGGTCTCCGTGGATGCCCTGGTTTCGCATGGAAAACCATCACCCCTAATTGGGGAGGACTGGCAGGCTGCGTTCGGGAGCATGGCGCCTGCCCTTCAATGCAAGTCCACACTGTCCCAGGGATGATCCTCCACATGTCCACATCACGGCTGCCATGTGCCCTGACAGGTGAATTTCAAGAAAAGTAGAAATGATGGATGGCAGCAGGTTGGAAATTAATCCATGGAGCCAAAACAGCACTGTGGCATGGAAGGGAGGGTGGTCACACAGGGGAACACTGACAAAAAGTCGTGAGTGGCCCCAGAGGTGCAGCTGATCCCAGAAAGGTCCAAGTTTTGATGTCCCTTCAGGCAGTCCCCCTAACAAGGCTGCTTGTTTTTTCCATGGATTCTCTCACATCCACACAGTTTCATTCCATTTTTGAGTTTACCACAGTCAAGAAGGGAATGACACCTTGTAGCAGTGTCAGTGTATTTCCTTTCCTTAAATCAGATTTAACTTTTGTAGCTCTTTAATAAAATTCATTGTCCTCTTATTCAATATTACAAGATAAAAAGGACAGAACTGTCTTCTCTACAATTTTGGGAACACTTCCTCATCTGACACCGTATTTGTATAACACCTTCATTTCTCTTTTTCCTAGTCCATTAATATCGACCTTTTCACTTCCCTTTAAACAGGACCTTTCCAGGAGTAATCTCTCCCCATCCAGCCACTGTGGAATGGCACCATCCAGCATCAATGGTAGCACGTCAGACAAGGCTGTGCAACACGATTAGGATGCACTTTGTTTTATACAACCCCTCTGCTCTTTATTTTTATATAAAGATCTTTTTTTGCTCTTGACTTCAGTTGCATATTAAGAGAAACTCTCAGCCCATGATTCCCTCTAATGATATCCTAACCACCTCCCAAGTGCCTGTAGGACTCAGAAACAGCTTTCCAATTTTCCCCCTGTTTCCTAGCTCCATTAAAAATATACATTGTAAAAGGTCTTGATTCTTGCTGGTTCATTATCCAAAGCACCCTGTGCTCCAACACCAGTCTGACTGACAGACATGGTTTGCCATCCCCTTGGCACAGCTCTCCTGGGCTCGCTCCCCAGCTCTGGTGAAGGGGGAGATGCTTTTCAGGACACACCATTACTGCAACTGCTCCATGAAGTCCTTTATCACACACGTATTTTAAACTCTTGACAACACTCACACAGAGATAAGGGAACAGGAACTTGGGCACACAGTTTTATAACATTTTCACAATTTCTAATAGTTTATCTCCAGAAAAGATCAGTATGTCTCCCAAATCCTTACAAATAAGTGCAGCTGGCAATATCAGCCTCTCTGACCTTAGTCAGCACAGCCTGCAATGATTCATTTAGAATAACCTGCTCAAAAAGGGAGCCCTTGTTCCAAAAGCCTGTACCTCCAACACTCTGACCACAAAGCACCCATCTTTGCAGTGAGACCAGAATTTCTTGGGGCAATATGGTGCTGTGCTGCTGTTTACTCAAAGCAGTGACTGTACCTGCACCTTCCACACAACATGCAGGACAACAGAATATAGTGATCCCGAATTTCCAGCCTTTCAGAGGCTACAGTGCAGCTGCAAACGAACCTGCAGTGAGCCAGTACCCCAGCCCTGGGCCATCAAGCACCTGGGAGGAAGGTACCTGCAGCTGCTCCAGGCAGCTCTCACTGACCAGGGCTGAACCAAGGTCCAGGGGGATCATGCAATGCACGGAAAAGGGATCTGGGTCAGAGAGATACCGAACACACGGGCAATCCCAGCCAAATCATTTAAAAGCACACAGCTGGATCCTGTAATACTGGACACAGCAGGGAGCACCTGGGAACAAACTGGTCCCCAGCCACCCAGACATCCTACAGCTAAGCAGGACTAGCACCTGGTGATGTGGTATGATCCCTGGCATGTTGCGAATGCCCATGCTCCCTATGGATACAGAGGCACTAATCCTTGGGAGCAACCAGTGCAGATCTGCAAGGAGCTGCTTTACTCTGCATGGAGCAGGACCAGCTGTGCTCACAAGCCAGAGTAATCCAAGGCTGCACTTTGGTGGGTTTTTTTTAACAAGCACAGACTGTGCCCACAGAATCTGACATAATTTGAGTTCAGCAATGCAATAAAAAAATAGTACACCCTTCCCAGAGCTTTGAGACTCAACATTTCATCAAAAAGAAATGCAGGTCCATAAATTATGCAGCCCTACCCTGCCTATCACATTCAGCTGATATGTAGAGTCTCTTCACTTTGACAGGGGGGTTGAATTACAAGAGTTTGTAAAAATGCTGAGGGCTCCTCCCTCGGGCTGTGGGAGGGCAGGAGCTGCCAAATTCAGATCTCATAGCAAAAGCCAACTATTGGTTTTGCTGCAAATGCTTCTGAGCATAAGGCTATCTGGCTCAGAGGGGCAACTGCACTGGTGCACCAATATCCCAGCCAAAGCATCCTCCTGGTACAGGTCAGCAGCCTTCCCTGAAGACATCCCTTGAAGGACATTGGCCCCAGGAGCACAGCAAGAAACACCTGCACCAGTGCTGGGTGCTGTCTGTGCTACCTGTGCTCACCCAGAAGCAAAATAGTGCAGCACTTTTCGCTGTCATCAGATCTTGACATAGCGTGTGATGAAAGACTTTCAGCCAGTGAGCTGAATTTAGCAGAGAAGGGAGCTAGGGAGATGGGATTCCTACAGACAAAAATAGAAAGTTTTAAAGCTGCAGCAAAGAAAAAGACTGCTGGAACATGGAGTTCTTTAGCAGCATCCAGCCAAGCAGCAAGAACCAAAAGGAAACCTATAAATAATATAGAGCAGAACTGCTCTGATCCACTAACCTACTTCAGGACAGGTTTACAGTGAAGAAAAAAAGAATTTAAGCTTGATTGTGGTGATTCAGAAAGCATATGGTGTTGATGTATTTTCCTTGCCCTGGTTTCTCAGCTGGAATTAAACCAGATAACTGACTCCATGTACAGGGAAAGCAGTCTGTGTTCTCTGGTTCTATTTCTTGGAGAAGGGAGGGAGTGCCTTGTGCTGCCAGCTCTGCCTGCTGCAGGGGCCAGTGAGTGCTCCACTGGTGACTCAGAGCCATGCCCTTGGGGCAGGGCAAGATCCCAAATGCTGTGACCAAAGCACAGCAGGATTAGAGCATCCTCATGGGAATGGAAAGCAAACACAAACATGTCACCATTTATCAGCTTATCAGAGCTGCCCTACGACATGCAGCACATGTAATACTCATGCAGTAATAAGACACAACATCACACAGAATACAGGTGGTTAATTGCCATTATGGAATAACTGGTGTTTACAGTTATTATTACAGTTATTTGATGGGTGGAGGCAATAAAGGTGAGTGCAGCTTTCCTATAGGGTGCATGGCAAGGCTGTCAGGAAACTCAAGGAACAGCTCTAACTTTTCTTAAATAATGCCCAGTAGTAATTTCCTGTATATTTAGATTGAATACAACAAAATGGTGTTCTGTAACTCTTTGCAAATGTTGCTGGATGCCTCAGCCAAGAAATTCATGGCAGGGACCCCCTCAGCCTTGTTTTATGATGTCCTGCCCTCCCTAGCCCTGAGACACTTGAATGAAGTGCTGGACATCATTTAGTCACTGGCTGAAGAGTTCTTCACAGAACACCTCCATGCTGCCAGCACCCCTGGCCCGGGGTTTTCTGAGCCTCTCTCTCCTTTTTCCATCCACCAGTAACATCTTCATTTCAACCACATTCTCCCGAGGCAGATAGAGCCATAAATAACCTTCTGTTTCATTGTCTCTGCTCTCTGGGAGTGCCCTGTTGCTGGCACAAGCCAGCCCTGCTCCTCTGAAGGGGAAGCAAATGCTGTGTTCTGCCCAAGTGGGTTTCAGTAATGCATTCCACATAAGAGGAACACCCAGACAGAGGAGGGCCAGGGCACAGGAATGCACAGCTACTCCAAGACGAAACCTCAGGATTAGCAGCACTTGCGCAAACTTTAAAGATTATTAATTACTGTTACTTTCCTGAAAATGCTTTGAAAAATAATTGTGAACGTGGTTTGGGCTTAATGACCAAATGTGTTTGTGCTCCTGACACAGGAAGGGCCTAGACAGGCGAATTGACAGCCTGTAATCTGCTAATTTATTATGCCAGACTACACTGAAGTTCTCAGCTTCCTCTTCTTCCCTTTTCCCATATATTTTCATTTCGTTTTGACCAGAAGGAGAACAGATCATCCAATTCTGTATTTACATGTTCTCATTTTCCCAGTCTTTTGACAGAGTGGAAAGACACTGCTGTTTGGGTGAGGGGATGCTCATCAGTGCCATCAAAGTGGCTCTTGCAGTGGCAGTGCCTGTTGGCTCACAAGGGTTAAACACCCACCTCCTCTCTGGACTTTTGGTGGTTCCCACCTGCAGCAAACCAACTCCCAGATCTTCACTCCTCTGATCAGCCAAGAGAGCTGGTAGGCAAAGGATCAGAGGAGTCATTCTGCCCCAGACCACCCAACCTGTCCCTAAAACTCAGTCCTGCTCTGCAAAGTCAGGCTCAAGTGCTTGGCAAGAAGTGCCTTGGGAAGTCACAGTCATGCACTTTTGCACAACTAAGTCTGCTGTGTTTTGCCTACATGACACGCAAATTTGCACATTCGTGTGGGTAGATAATTTCCATAAAAGATTCCCAGTGATCATGTACAAAATCTGGCACCCCAGAACATGTTCCTGCCCCGTGTCAGCACCTGAGTTTTCTTCTTTGTCTGCAGGACTAGAGGAAGGTACCCACAGCCCACCCTGGGAACAACACAACCCAAAGGAGCTCCAATGCAACTCAAAGACAAACGACACTTTGTGGAAAAAAAAACAACCAACCCAAATTTTAGCTCTGTGTGCCTGGATTTTTCTGATTAGAGAAGCCCATGCTGAACACTTTTAAAAGCTCTTTTGGCCCCAGGTAATTCCTGGCACAACGTCCTTCCCAGTAAATTGGTTTTGGGGGCGGGAGACCTGGTGCAGACTAATTCCCTGTGTTTTTCTGCCAGGTCTGTAACAAAGAAATGCTCCATTGTTCGAGAATACGGTAATCTCTTGCTCTCAATCAAACCCAAAATCACAAAAACACATTCCCCTCTTAATTCAGTTGAAACCATGAGCTGTTCCCCAGGTAATTAATAATGTTTGCAAATGTGCCTCCTTTGAAGGAATATTATCGTAGTTTAGGTGACAAGCTCAGACTTGGATTCCTCTTTATAATTCCTAACATCTACTCAGGCAGCATTAATTGGATTCAAAGCAATTACACAGGAGTCAGATTGGCCACTTTATATCAAATTCTAGAAGAAATTTTGCTTTGGGCTGCTCTGAGACACGGTGCCCGTTCCCAGCCTCTCCCCACCCAGTGCCCAGTGGCACCTGGCACGAGGCACTGGGCAGGTCATGGTTTGGCTCTGCAGAAGCAGGGGAGATGAATTTATTGAACACAGAGGCATGCCTGTAGTGTGGGGTTTATTATTACATAAGGAAGGACCACAAGATGGAGACTGGTCACCTGAGGCCATGATGGATTGCCCCACCTTGGTGTGGCACTGGGACAGAGTGCTGCAGCAGCAGTGAAGGATGGGCACCATGTCATCCTCTACTGGGACACTGTGCCCCATTTGGGTGATCTCCCCTGGCCTGGAAGGTTGCAAAGCCCCTGTAGACAATTCAGGAACAGATGTGACTCCAGAAGTAAAAACCCTGAAAGGGATGTCTGTCTCTGTGCAGTGCCAACCCATTTCTCTGGGCTCAAATAAGGAAGTTTCTCAGCTGTTTTATCCTGCACAGACCCACACATGCAGCCAAGGGCCTGACGGAGGCATGCTGAGGAAATGTCTGGAGCATGGACTGCTGAGAAGTGCATAACATTGGAGGAAAACCAGTGTGATTCACTTATTTCATAATCATTTTAAGATATTCAATACGTAATCAAACAGAATTTGAGAATCCTGCCTGGAACCAGGTGCTAGCTGATTGTACATGGGGTTTTTTTTCTGCAAAGAACATGCTTTAAATTACATTCTCCTCTGTCTAACAAGATGCACCATTTCAATCAGGTGTAATTTCTCTTTTCTCTATCAAACTATCAAACAACAGAGATGATTTTAATACCAAGTCCAACACACAGTGTCCATTTGCTCCCAGATCTGCTGAGTGAGCTGTGCTGCCAGCCTACCTGGGTCCTGAACGCCTTCCAGGAGGCCCAGGAAAGGGCTGGAATTAACTCAGTGCCTGGGATAGGGATGAGCACTTAGAGGAAGGCACAAAGCATCCCTGGAGGGGGCAAGGGGCCAGGGCTACTCCTGGAGTCCCAGCCAAGAGGGCTCCACCCTGGTCAAAGCAGCCAGTATCTTGGGCACACCAACGGGGGCTCCAGAGAGCAGAAGGACTGTCAGGGGGATGAGGATCAAAGGTACCAGTGGATCTGCCAGGGATGGAGCAGCACAACCTTGAGAGGTGGCAGTGGGCTTGCCAGAGCAGAGCCAGAGGCTCACGCCAGGGGCACAGGGGCGTGGAGGTCATGGCATTAATATAGTATCAAACTCAAGGAACTGCAAAACCATTTGGTGAGACATTTGCAACACATCTTTTGTTGAAGTAGAGGAAGTTAAGCCCAGCTCTGAGCCATGCTGATGACTTTCAAGATCAGAATACCCTGACTCTAATATTGGCACTCCAATTATCCTTGGGAACATGCAAATAACCAACATTTTGCAGTGGTTCCCAGACACATTGTGTGCCTGTGGAGGAGGAATCTGCAGAACCTGCTCCGACAGAGTTAATGGGCTGCTCTGCCAGAGCCTATTTAGAATTCCAGGCAGCACTAATTTAGTTTTAATGGGCACAAATTCAATTGCAATGGCTAAAGTATGCAAATAACAAATAAAAGGGAACCCCTGCTCCAGCAGCTGCCAGGAGAGAAAATGAACAGGTGCCCAGCTGCCCACCTTGCCCTGAGCTGCTGTCTCCTCACCCATCCTCTCCTGCAGAAGCAGCTCCATGGCCCCCTGGGCGCTGGCAGGGACAGGGCTCACCCCTGCACCGCCAGCTGAGGTATTTATTTGCTGATGAGTGCAGATGTGACACTAAAGGGCCCTCAATAATACCAAGCCTCATTAAATTTTAATCAGGGCAGCTTCATGCTCCCTCTTCAAACACCAAGGCCTTGTGAGGGAGGGGGCACTGCAGCAGGGAGCCTTTGGCGAGGCAGGGGAATGTCCTGGGAAGAGCCTTCCGAAAACACCACCACAGTCACCCTGCCCACCAGACCCAGAGGAGAGAGGCTGCTGCTGAGAGACACGGTGCTCACATCCTCTGACCCTCCTGCTTCATCACACCAGTGCCCCCATCGCAGGGAATCCCACGCAAGAGGCAGGTCTGTCCCACAGGGTCTTACAGGAGGCAGCAGAAATGGATTTCAGCTTTCAGCAATATCACACAGGGCTTTAGCTGCAAGCTTGAGCTCTGAGCTGCAATTAGGGCAGAGAATCTTTGCCAATGCTCAACATTTGGACATCTCTGTACAGCCCAGGTAACAGCACCAATGTATTCCCAGCTGGGAGCCATGGGCACTGGGATTCACTCTCAGGTAAGCTGCATGCATTCAATTGTACATTTGTGCCCTTCTCCCTGGGCGAAACACACCTGGGAACACAGAGGTGGATATGTGGATATGGATATAGCAAGCCAAAGAAATCTTTCGCTTGCTAAATATTGTACTGGCACAACATGGTGGATGCAACACAGTCAGAGTCACTCAAAGACAATGTGCAAGCAAATCCAGAGATGATTCACACCAATAACCTCTTGGCTACTGCAGCTTCATCACTTGTCATCAGGAGGAAGCAAAAAGTAAAAAGACATTTATGAACAAGCAGAGAACAGACCAGAGGAACAACCACATGGCACACTCAAAGCTGTTCTTCAGTTGAGCGTAGCTCAGGTACCAGAAGGGAGCTGGAAAAGAGGAAGTCTCAGGCTCACTGCAGCACAACACACCAGAGCAGCTCAGCAAACCTGTCAAGGGGACGGCAACATTGTGGCAGGAGTTCTGCGGTAGCAATCAAAAAACAAGTTTCCTCAACCTAAGGTCCCTTTTTCACTCTGCTGCTACGCAAACTGAGTTATGTTGCCCAACTACACAGAAAAAGTGCTGAATTAAACAGCTTCACACACTCAAATCAGGGCAAAATACCATAAAATACGCTGAGCAACGGCTGCCTAATGCAGATTTCTTTCTTACAAATGGCTAAGGCAGCAGAAACTAAACAGGTGAACACCAAGAGTTTACGCCCTCTGTAGCTATGGCAGAGGCAGACCTGGTCCCTCTTCCTGACATCATGTCTGCAGCCTCTCCTAAGATCTGTGGCTGCAAGAGCATGAGAGGGAAACCAGATGTCAGCAGCTGGGAAACAGAAGCCTGGCTTTATCCAGGGGAACTGAAGATGCTTCTCCCTGTTAATCACTTCAACCTGTATTTAGCAAGGAAAGGCTGCAGTAATTCCCAGCCTCCCATCCTCTTCCTGCACTGCCTGCTTGCCCCCAGCCGTGGCAGCGAAAGACGGGCCAGGGCGTTAGGATTCTGAAAATGCCAGCCCTGTTCGACACCTGTGGGCACCTCGTGCTCTGCCCCAGGCAGCATCACTCACTGCTAATCACCCGAAAAGCGCTGGGTCACCTCATTGCTCCTCCAAACTCATTTACTCCTTGACCGAGGCTGGTTATGTCACCAGAGCAGCACCAGAAAAACACTGACAGATGAAGGACTCTGTAAGGACACCCTCAGAGCCTTTGCAGGGAAGCTGCCAGGCCCAGGAAGGAGATGGAGGGATGCAAGAATGTGCAGTACAGGGCTAAGTGTATCCTGCCGCAGCCCAGAGACTCTGCTGTGTAATCCGTAGCTCTGCCGTGCAAAAAGCTGGTTACAGTGCAGATGCATCTGACTCTTCTGTGTGGCACCACAGGGAAAAGGGGATGCAGAGCTGTGCACAAGGGCTGGTGTGACACAGCACAGCCTGGCTGCTCGGGCTGGTGGTCGTGTGGGGTTACACTGTCCTCAGTGCTGTCCTGAGAGCTGCAGTGGCACAGGTGAGGCACAGCACTTTTGCCCAGGGAAGGCAGCACCTGTGGGTGCACAGGTCAGGCTCACTGCCAAGCACAGCACCCTCTTGTTCCAAAAATCCTCCTTGCCCTGCCAACAAGCAAGGACTTATGGAAGGATTTTTCCAGCAATTGACTTGGCAGACATAGAAGGCATTAATATTGCTGTCTTCTCCCTGCAGGTGTGGTGAGCCTTGTGCTACCCCTATGCTGCATTGCTCCCATCAGAGAAATATCAGCATTCTCCCCCTGCAGCTCACAGTTGCTCTTGCTTCAAGATGGGGTTTTCCATTTAAAAAAAACCAAAAAAAACCGAGTCAAACTGGGAAGTGGTTTCTAAGAATCCCTCCAGTTTGGCACTGAAGGGCTGGCACCAAGGGCCCACAGCTCCAGCAAGCAGGAACCTGCACCATGCTGCCTTCCCCAGTTCCAGATGCCAGCGATGCCCTGTGCTGCAGCCATCAGCCCCTGGGCTGCCTCCTTTATCACCCCTTTTCCTTGGCCTTGCTGTACCTGACTCTGTCTGTCAGCATAAATTCACCAGGTAAAGAGCCACAGGTAGGGATCAGGTTCTGGCAGCAGCAGCAAACCCGAGAAATTTCTCCCTTCTGCTCCAGGCACAGCATCCAACATTTCCTTGACCTCAGCTCCTGTAAACAGTGTGGGATTCACACACATTTACAGCATCACAACAGAAATGAAAATTTAAGTGAAATCATTGAGATGAAGTACAGGAAGCCTGAGACCTCTTACTCTGGACACAAGGAGGAGTCAGTGCAGATTTTTCTTGGCCCACTCAAAGAACCCAAGCTGTGGAGTAGACATCCCACACAGACATCCCGCTCTGTCCCCCATGACCTCAGTAGAGTCCTTCAGCATACTCCACCTACCAGCCACAACACATTTGCTTTTCCTGCCCCTCCCAGTCAATCCAGTGTCCCAGGAGCAGCTACAGCCAGGCACGTGCAGCACACCTCATCTGTCTTCTTCCCACAACATGGTAACACCCGTAGCTCGTCCCTTTGTCTGCAGTTACTGGAGGACAGAATGAATGTGTCCTCTTTTACAAGTAAGGATAACAATTTGCAAGGTACAAAGAGCCTTAGACATCAGGAAATTGAATCTTATTCAAATTGAACAAAGATAATAGGAGTGTAAGAAATGCACATCATCAGGGCACAGTAGATGCAGAATGGACCGGGTGAGCCTGATCAATGGCTACACTTAGTGTAGCTGAAAAAAAGAGACTGGGTCTTTTCATACCTCTGGCTGCACAATATAATTCTAACACTGTGGGATTATCACAATCAGACCTTTTCAAAGACTGTATCTTGAATACTTTATATCAGTGATTTCAGTTTAAATCTGAATTCACAATATGATTTCTATTTATAGGCTCACATTCTACTTTTGAGCAATAAAGGAGTTTATGTCAAAAGTAATACCTAGTGTGATGAAAGATCACATTTCCAGAAGAATTAATTTCTAAAACGATGAGTGCTGTTCACCTGAAATGTAATTTTACAATTAATTGCTGCAAGATTGCCTTCCAATGACAGAATACCTCTTTAAAAAGTCTCTTCAAACCAGGGCAATAACTCTGGACTTTTTATTGTAGCATATCTAATTTTGGAAAGCATCAACTACATTGGCAAATGCTAATATAACAAGGAGCAAAAATGTGTGCACTCTCCCCGGCAACAAAAAACCCAGGAAGGCAGAAGGTCAATGTTCAAAGCACAGCTGAGGAGGCAAAACTGAGAGGGAGGATGCAGCAACACAGCAGCACGCAAAGCCCCTGTTCCAGGGACCTGCTGAGCAAAGGGACCATCACACGTTTACTCCTTTTCATCAGACAGGGAAACACACACAGCGTTCGTCTCCTCCTTATGCTTCCCCAGCAAAGACAACTTGCTCCCTTCCCCTTCCTGTCCCTGTGGCTTTGGGGTGGATATGACAGTGCTATTTCACACTCATATTTCCTAATATTGGAAATGGGCACAGCACAATCCTTCCCTCCTGGCTGCAGTCTCAGTCCCTCAGCAAGGACAGGGTCAGTGCTGCACGTGGGAGCAGTCACTTGGGGGCATCACACTTTCACACAGATCACAGGGAGTAAATAGAAGAAAAATCAGCTGCTGCTAATTACATCCTGACGTTCTCACCTTCAAGCTTTTAAATCACAAGTGACATTTCCAAATCAATCCTATTCTTTTTTTGAGAGTTTAACAAGAAACATTCAGTCTCCAAGAGCACTTGGATTTATTTTTTCAGTAATTTGACAAGAACCCATTAAAATCTACTGGAGGTTGCTTTACCCCCTACAGAGAGAGTTTAGTCCAAGGGCTTTCTCACAGTTGCCTTTTGACAAAAAATATAAATGAAAAGTCACTGTACCAGGGCAAAGGAACTATTGAGGAACTCCAGAATGCTAGTCCAAGCATCCTTTCATTGCATGCCTGATGCTGAGCTGTACTGGGGTATGCTGAAGCACCTATAGCAGCTTCACCCCACACTACAGTGCAAAGCATCTGATCTGTTTCCTGCAGTAAATCCTAAGCTGGGAACACTTTCCTCAATGGCCTAAGAGGAGAGTAACCTCTGGCTCCCAGGTTTTCTCTTCTCAGGAAGGGACATGCTCAGTTCCCCAGCAGCTTAAAGGTGCTTCCCACCATGTCCTGCTGCAGCCTTTCCACTGGCATTTGTCTCAATGCTCTGCACCTCATTTACGATTCAGCTTTGCAGAGTACGGCTTAACTGAGGCTTTTTAGCACCAGTTCAGGCCTGTAGCTGAAAAAAGCACCCATCTCATGAAAAGGGACAAATCTCTCCTAGAAGACCTTCTGATTAGCAATATGTATCAGAGAAAATAATTGGGAGAGTCAACATCCTGAGTCTACAAGGAGATCAAAGCACAGATACAGTCACAAACCATCAGCTGAGCGTGATCTTTCTCTAATTCAGCCAGTGGATCCCCAGTAATTAATTCCTTATCACGGTGCCCCCAGCTTTATGCTTAGCCAAGGAACATACAAAGGGAGTATCAGCCATGGGATAATTACAGGATGAAACAGGCACCAACCTTCTTACCCTGAGCTGTGGCACCCTTCAGCAGGAACAGCCTCTGTCGAGTCAGCTTCATTAGGTATTGTCTAGAGCCCCAATCCTCATTTGTTTGCATCAATAATACATTCAAAGGGTTTATCTAACTTGCAAATGCAAATTCATTTATTGGTCCCGTAAGCAAGAAAGAACTGTGACCAGAGAAGTGTTTCATGTTGCGGGTTGGAAGAAAGAGCTGTGACCAGAGAAACGTTTCATTTTACAGGTTGGGCATTAAACTGGAATGACTTGCTGAAATTTCAACAATTCCATTCTAACACGAATGTTTATATCGGTATAATTTTCCTTTGCACATCATAATAATTAAATTTACCATAATGCTGCCTGTAATTTTAAAGACACATATTCCTTGTAAGAGCAGAGCAAACACGTGAATTTTAAGAGATTTGTTTCTACAGAATAACTTAGAAATAAAGTTCAGCAACAGAGTCAATGGAGTGCAATTTGCAGCAGGTTGGCAAACACCCTGTGTTGACCATCGATTCCTCCTCGGAGCACCAATCCTTTCCTACAGAGCAAATTTCAATTATAGTTGCCTTTTCTGATCTCACTTTTTATAATGAAACAGTTAACTGTGGTACTCCTAGTCTGGAAAAAGGGTCCTCTCTGCATTTTCGTTCCTGGTTGTACAGTATGAAGCAATACTGCTTGCTGCTGTTCCACCCGAGGTTACAGGTGGTCCCACATCCCAGATTTTCCTCTTGCTGTCTTGCTGAAAACTTGTGCCATGATGCAGTGAACCCTCACAAAATGGGAAAAGCCAGGGAGAAAAAACCCTCTTGGATTGGTAAGGCTCAGATTCTGCCATTAACTGGATTTCTTCCTATAAAAGATACCTAAAAATAGCGACAAACCTGGCTGGAACAGCCACCAGCCACAGCAAGAGCTGCCTGCAATTGCCACAGCTGTCACCAGCTCTGAGGTGCTTCTGAACCCCTCTTTGTAACCATGAGACTTAAATGAGGATGGCAGGGCAATAATCTGCCACAACAACACGCCAGAGGTTTCTGTCTGTTTGCTGCACGTGAGAGATGTGGGAAAGCTCACGGATGTTCTGCCAGAAGGGTCAATACCCTCCAGGTCCTACTGGCTGCACTTCAAAGAAAAGCCACACTTGTCATTTGCTTTAAGAAAAACAAACAAACAGCGGAACTGGTGACTAAGAGAAGATAAATTTTTTTGACAATTCCTCACTGTAATACCATTCCCTGTATCAGCAGAGCTTTCTTCAGCACCTGCTTGGAGGGGTGGGACAGCGCTCAGACAGAGACAGGGGGTTCTGGGCTGGCAGCAGTGTCTCTCCGGGCAGGGGATCCCGTGTCACCCACTCAGAGAGGACCCTGTTAAGCCAAGATCCTCCCCTTCTCCTGCCATTCCAAAACCCTTTGATTCCCCTCCAGGCTTCCAGCACATCAAACATTAAAGGACTAACGATATTTTGAGCACACCACAACGCTAAAGTTCAAGATACTCTGCAGATGGATTTTAAAATCTTTTAATCCATTGTGAAGCCAAAATCCTGCTGTAAACACTCTCTGGCATGCTCCAGTTAGCTGCTCATGCAGATAGAAAAAACGCCTTTCCGGCTTACTCTGCAGATGACCTTGTGGTCCCCCCACCCCATGTCTCACGAACCTCAGGGGACCAGCAAGGAATCAGATAAAAGGATTTATTTTTGTTGGCATTGTTTTACGAAGCTTTCCTTTTATCGACACATCAACTTCAAACCATTTTCAAACACCCAGCGAGGCACCAAAGATCAGCAGATATTCGAGGGACATGCTGAAGTTGTCTTGTCTTTGTTCCCACCAACCCTTCCTGTGAAGGACACTGTGTCTTGCACATGTGCTAAGCTTTAACCTAAATACTGGCACCCCGTGGTGCTGCTCTCCTGCTGTGCTGCCCATGCTGGTGACACCCTTTGCAAAGGGATAAGCCCTGCTGGATGGCTAATTAAAGATCTGCAATTAAGCCTCACATGGTCCTGAAAGCTATTTCATCACAAAGCTAAACCCTGACCTCATTTCCCCAACAGAAGTCATAGGAAAAATTTTATCAGACGATTTTGCCCAGCTTTCCAGACAAGCAGACAGGACATCATGATCTTTCCTGACATACCAGATGTTCACCCATGTCATCTTTTTCCTTGCTTTTCAAGGTGGAACATGGAAGATGCATGGCTTGTACTGCTGGAAACGGAAGGCAGCTGTTTTCCCAGGGGCTAGAGAGATGCTGAGGATGCTGAGGGGTTGGGGGTGTGATAATTGCCTACCTGCTTCCCACACCACAATATGCAAACACTTCATTAAAGAGCCTCATACATCACCAGTCTCTCAAGCTCCTGCTGAACACCCTCTGATCTGTTCTCCTCCAAGCGACAGGAACTGTGTTGACTGTGTTCTCACACAAGCTCTTGTGCCCTGCTGCTACTTCAGGCTGTTCAAAGCCCAGTACAGCTCCCATAGCTCCACTATGATGCCTGTGGCTCACATGGATCCATTCAGCTTCCAACTGATATGAACTTCCCTATTAAATTATTTGTTTGGCCTATCCTTAAACACAACTAAAGGATTCCATTATTCCCAGTAAAACGAGTTTTCCTTTCCTGCTTATACACTGAACGGATAAAGCTTAAAACCATTCTGTTGAAAACTATGAACTCAGCTTCTCTTCCATTCAGCTTGTGCAAGCCTGAGGCAATGCTGACACTACTGCAGAGGCCATTTGCATTGGAAGAAATTTTTCTTTTGATTAAAGAAAAAAAGCCTTTCTATATTTCTTGGTCTGCTTGTTGTGGAGACAACTGCGGCAACTTCATCACTGTGCAGTCATCCAAAGATCTGAGCCACCACACCACAGGAGTTTGCAGGAAGTCTGGTGAATGCATGAACCAACCCCCTACTCTGCATCCCTGAATGCACAAAAAGCACCAAAAAGACACCCAAGTTGCCCATTCTTACTGAACTTCTCAGCAGGGAAAGACAAGGTTTTCAGATGGGAAAAGAGCTCTGCTTTAGCAGGTGAGTGACAGAAGAGGTTGAGTTTCTGTGCCCAGGATGTCATGGGCGCCTGGAGCAGCCCAGGAGCAGAGGACAACCTACCTCTGCTCCTGTTGCTGCTTCCTTCAGATTCAGGTACTGGTTCATACCACACTGCCTGGAGAATCCTCAGCTCCACACAGGCTCTGGGACACATCCACTGGCTCAGGCTTGGATTCCATCACCCTTCTGGGAAGTGCTCACTTAAACTGTTTTGCTGAGCCTCTCTATAATAATCACATCTCCCTCCTGCTACTTCGATGATTAATGGCTGGATTTGCTTGAAAACCTGGTGCTGTGCCCCATTTTCCCAAACCTCCCTCACGAGAACCCTTATTCTGCTATTTTGAGAAGAGACCTCACCTTGCTGCCCATGCCATTAATTGAGTAACTATCAGTTCCAATTTATTCAACTTCGCTACAAATCAGATTTCAGCTGGCTACTTCCAAGCCGGCTTCAACACAACCTTATAAAGCTGCGTCCCTTGGCTGATGCCACTTGTCAACCTGCATCTGTTCTTGGGGTAGTAAAAGACAACAAAGCCAGAAACCCGCTAGTCTCTTAAAGAACAGAACTCAGTATGTTTGGCTTTGCTTTTTTGAGTTTACCATTACTCTAATGAAGATGATTAGGCCTGGTATTTTGGAGGCTCAGCCTGGCTGCCTGCATCCCATGGTCCTCCATTCAGAGCAGAGATACAACAGGAAGTTAAAAACTGGTCACAGGAAACCCAGCAGCACCAACACTCCCTTAGAGAGCCGGGCAGTGCTGTGGAGCATCTTCCAGCTCCTCAACAGGCATCTCCAGTGCCAGCTCCAACTGTTGTTCTGTGAGCACAGACTGATTTAATTCCTATTAGAGTATAAAAATTAATAACAGTGAAATGTCATGATCATCTCACACTAATTACACATCTAATGAATAATTAGCTGTGGACACATTTGACATTTTTGGTCATTAATCTGAGCAAGTGTCTTAAGCCTTGAACAAAACTCTGCAAATGCAACTTGGTGCTGAGCAGCTCAGACCTGCAGTATCAATGCTCCCCATGCCAGATGGGGGTAGGGTACCACTGGCTTCAGCCCCCTTCCCTGCAAACAGGGCAACTCCTCACTGCTGGGAGGGCCTGTCAGCAGTTGCTCATGCTGAATTCATGGAGCAGTGGAGTGGAGCTGTGCCTGCTGCTGCTGTGCTGGCCAGTGGAGAAAGCAGGATTCCGGAAAAGAATTTCTGCATGGCACTTCTCTCTTTGCACCAAAGCTGGATATTTACACATGATGCCATGAGAAATACTTTTTCCTAAATGTGTCATGAATTTTGTACAAACCAAGACTTTAAATTTGTGTTATAAGTTATCATTTTTGAATGACAAAATCACTATACAGAAGGGGGAAGAAAGCAGAACTCTGCCCCTTATATATGCATGCACATGTAAACACACATCTTTCCCTGCCTGGCTCAGGCTTTTACTGCTTCTCCTTTGCTTCCACCTCTAACATTTTGCCTGCAAGGTGTTGGGAAGGAAAGAAAACAAGAAGGAAACAAATTTCTCCTGGAGGGCAGATATGAACTCTGAGGCAATTCAGTTCCAAGGGTGCAACACACATTCACAGCTAATAAACAAAACATGTCTCACATTTAGAATGAGGGGACATACAAAAAGGTCACAGAGGGCCAGGATTAGAACCAGATTGAGCGCTAAAACCAAAATAGAAAGCAACAGATGTTTCCCTCCTAATTTACTCCATTAGGATCTTCCCTGGCTAGCATGCACTGCTGCTTGCTAATGAAGCATTTCCATCTCCTTGCTGCACATCTCGTAAATAAGCATCCCTGAGGTTGGTGGCAGGAACACAACCGCTCCTCCCGGGCAGGCTTTGTCTCTTTTTATAAACCCCAGTTTTTGTCAAAGAGAAAATAAAAATCTGTTCCCAAATTGACGAGTAATTCCAACACAACTCCATTACCTCCTCTTGCTGAGTTGCCTTTCTTGAACAGGGACTCTCTAACCCTACAGTGAACCCATCCCCTTGCGCTCCTCAAAGCGACTCTCCCCACAATGAACCACTGTGTACGCCCTTGGTGTATTGATCTTTAAACTACAGGAGCAAGCCACAACAGACCTAAAATAACAAAGTATTTCACCTACTGTATTGCCACTTTTGGTTATTTTGGTAATGGAAGAAACAAACCAAACTGGTTCCCTATGGGGCGGGCCCCTCACCCCTTCATCCCCACTGTGGTGTCACTCACCTTGGAATGCCCCCAACTCCAGCTTATGGTAAATAAATCACCTGCAGAACCAAACTCAGCAATGAAACCTGCTTCCTTGTCACTGTCCGAGCTGCTACAGGCACGTCTGAGGGGCTGCACTGGTCCAGGGAGCCAAAAACTGGGGAACTATTGCCTTGGAGAGGTTTTTTTTCTGTCTCTGCAGCCTGTGAAATATGACCCAAGCCTGAAGAGGTATCTCTGGGGCAGAAATACCAAGGCACAAGGCAGAGGAGCCCTGCCTGAGCCTGCTGGGATTGCCTGCTGCCAAGACCCTGAGACAGACACTGACCAAGCAAAACACACAGAATCACAGAATCATAGAATGTTAAGTGGTTGGAAGCGACCTCAAAGATCATCCAGTCCCAACTGCCCCTGCCATGGGCAGGGATATCTCCCACTAGATTAGGTTCCTCCAATCCCTCTCCAACCTGGCCTTGAACACTGACAGGGTTGGGGTATCCACTATCTCCCTGGACAACCAGTTCCAGCATCTCACCACCCTCACAGTAAAGAATGCCTTCCTATTATCTAACCTAAATTTCTCCTCTTTCAATTTGTACCCATACACACATCCCTCCCCACTGCGCTACAGCTTAATTATAATGCTCTTGCAAAGAATTTCAATTTATCCTACCATGGGAACAAGCTCTGTAATGAAAAGGCTTTATTAAAATGGAATGTAAAACATGATATTAATTAACGAGAGTGTGCAGGTGTGTTCATGAACATGAGCTCTGTGCACATTGAAGAGAGCTGGATTAGGGGTCACCTGTGGTGCAATACCCCTATCGCCATGCAATGCCACATGCCCTGTTATGACATCTTGCACAGCCAACAGTATGCTGTTGTTCAGGTTTGAATTCATATGGGAAACGCTGGGGAGATGATGGTAAAAATGTGCTCCCAGCTGGAATTCAATGTGACTTTTAAAGCAGAATGAGCCAGCGCTGTCCTCTCCACCACAGTGCCTAAGAGATCCGATCCAGTGACTCCAATCAAGCAGAATTTCAGAGTGAGAGTTAACACAGGCCAACAGCACTAAGGTCAGAACGCCTTATCACACAGAAAAACATGAGCTTAAACATAGGCCTGTCTGACACTGGCATTAAACTCCTGCAAATGGAAAGCGAACAAGAGCCAAAATGTCACAGAAGACATATCTTGCTGCCATGAGGTTCACGCCAACTTGGAGATTGTGTTGGTTTTTTTTTTTTTGTTTTCTGACATTCGCCTCAAATCTGTGCCCTTCATTATTAGGGTATTTGGAAACCTGGAGTGCTCCTCTGCTGGTGGCTGCTGGAGCCAAAGCAGAAGGACACCCTCACAGCTGTGAGAGGGCCGCACACAGTGCTGGGCCACAAACAGCCCCAGTTTGTCTCCTTTAACGGAAGCTCACAGCACTGTGGGATGATATTCCTCATTCCCTTCATCCAGCTTATTTGCTGAAATGCAGCAAATTATACTGCAGCAGGTGTGAGCATTATGCAGGGCTATTAAAAGGAGGCTGTTGGTATCTTACTCATATGTCAACATAAGAAAACCCACCGACGATACACGTTCACAGACGCTTAGGCTTGTTGATATTATCTGAGGTACAGCCTGTATGCAAATCCATTTTCAGGGTTTCTTTTGGTAAAGCAGAGATATTTATGGCCAATTGTTGCTGTGTGGGCCAGATATCCTTCGGCAGGCACAAAGAGCCCCTAAGATTAACAGTGCTCCCAGCTAATCACTCCAGGTTCACAAAAGCCAGTGCTCCTGTCAAAGGGGGCATTTCCTGGCTTTCAAGCAATTAACTTTGAAAATAAAAATTTAGGATAAACTTACACCGATTTTTAATGCACTTATACAGGGCTCTATGCATAAACGTACACAGGAAATGTGGTTTGTTCTGCTTGCAGGAACTACATGCAAACACACCCTCTGCATGGCAGAGATGCAGCTGTTACATCCTGAGCCCTAGTATACAGCAAAATTTTATGGCTAAGCTATAAACTTCTGAAAAATAAGGTTTATAATAGAAACCCTGACACCACCTGAAATATAGCAGCATTACTGGATGCTGCTGTAATATGGCTCTAATTTATAAACTAGGGAGGAATCCTATTCCATTTTGAAACTCACAGACAGTAATCTAGAAAAAGGGTAAACCACGGGGAAAAATGGTTGTGTTGTCCATGAGCTATAGTGTCTACTCCATCCAACAATTCAAAAATCAAATAGGATGCCACAATATTTAGGCCACGCACTGAATCCTGGACTGTCACAAAATAAAAACATGGTGTATCCTAGGACAGGAGCATATTTCATAAAGCCGTATGCCATTTCCCATGCCTCTGGGCAGTACTTTTCCAGTGAAAATTTGATATGAGAACACTAGAAGTAAAGAAAAAAAATTACTAGAGAAGTACAACCCAAACCCTCCAGTTTTGCTTGACACAATAAATATTTTTGCAAGAGGACTTCAGTGTACTTTTGTCTAAATTGAAAAAAGTGGCGAAGCAGCAGATTGCTCACTCACAGGAGTTTATCACAAGTTTATCATTGAACCTTAGGAAAACGCTCTCAGTTGTCTCGAGGCTCCAGCTCTGCATTAAAATGCATTGAGGAGGAGGTGATTCAGAGGGCAGCACTCCAGCGTGCTGGTTCTGTTCAGGATCTGTGTTTCCGCAGCATACTGGACCAGAAACTTGTTTGAGATCTTTCTGGTGACCCTGAAACACTGAACACAGGATTTAGCCTTGGGATTTCTGTTTACAGAGTGACTCTGTGCCTCCTCAGGCACCACTGCCCTAAGATGCCGCTCCCAGCACAGGGCAGCAGTAGGTAGCAGAACAAATCAAATGCCTGTCTCATGAACTGCCACTCACTTGCAATTTTGGAAAACAAAGAGGAACCTTTTGGAATAAGGGTTGGAAATCAAGGGGCCAGTGAGGATTTTACTCATCACTGTCACTTGTTCTGAAGCCTGGAAAGAATTCCGTTTCTTCTCCCCTTCACACCAGCGCCAACTCATCCCAGGTACCGGGATCATGTCACTGACTCACTTGCTTTACAGGCTCACAGCTGCAATTTTCTACACTGCAATTTTTCATGGCCATCCCAGATTTCTTTCCTATTTCCCCTAAACCATCTCCTTTTGTATGCTGAGCATCAAAGGAGAATAAATCCAGATTTATCGCACTTTTCCTGCTAAAACTATTTCCAGTAGACTTGTCATAAACCAAGCACTCCACATGCTTGTTGGCAACATCAGTGCCCACCAGCCCAGCAACGTTTTACCTACTGCATGTTCAGCCCCCCAGCTCGAGTGACTCCTGGGCCCTCTGCTCTCCTCACTGACAAAATGTAGGATTTGCTTGTGGAAAAAGCCAACAGCAACAGCCCTAAGAAGCGCTTCACACAGCTGTGCTTTCCCCTAAACTTTCCCCACGGGCACTGCAGGAATGCCCTGGGCAGTGCTGGGATGCCGGGACGGGGCGCAAGAGGGGCTGAGCTCTTCATGAGCTGTTAGCAGCCTAACAAGGGCATCTGCAGAAGGGAATAGGCACAAAAACTGAAACTAAATGCAAAATAAATATCCCAGAGCTGGATCTCTGAAGAAAGATTCTGCTGAGCTATAGTTCCACATCAAGTTTTTATTGAATACATTTTCTTTGGAGAATTTGTGCACTAAAACCAGTCAGAATCATATGAGAGGAGTATAAATTTCACATACCGTTTTCACTGCAAACATCCTTCAAGAGAAAAAGCACTTTTTAATCAAGCCCTCTCCACATCCTCCTCCCCCAGAACCCAAGTAGCAGGCTGGGAATTGGAGCTCACACAGCCCCAGTCCCTGCAGCACTGGGGAACTCTGAGGAGGGATGCTCTGCCTCAAGGTCACAGCGAGTAGGATATATTATCCCCCCTCTGCCATGCCTAAATACAGCCTAGGTCTGCTTCAGGTAGAGTAAAGCTGTGAAGAAGGTGACATTTTAAAGCAATTGATATTCTTAGCTGATGATGTGAATTCAGGCAATTTCAGCAAACCATTGTAAAAGCCCAAACACGGCATGGTCTCTTCTCCCAAGTTCAGAACTGCCCCTCCAAAACTTACTTCATCATATTATTTTCTGAATCTGCAATGAATTTCTATTTGATTCTACAAAACCTGAAAATGAGAGGTTACTTCCCTGGAAGGATGCTGTTTCTCACTGTACAAGGGATTCTGCACCACTTTGAGCTTGAAAAGGCTCTAGGATCTGAAATGCTATTACAGACAGAAAAGCTATTTTAGATAATTTCTTTTAGCAGTGTCCCAGTGCCCAACAGTTGTAACTTCTTTCCCTCAATGACTACAAGGTGAACTCAGAAAAAAACTTACTTTCTCAGAGATTTCCAGATTTATTACCATAATGTAAACATCAAACAAGCCTAAAATAGAGCACCTTTCAGCACTTGAGCAGGTCTTGATGGCTGTGCTGTCCCAGATGCTCACATGGCTGCTCTTCCCAGGGTTTCTAGTAACGTGGACTCCCAAGAAGAAAATTACACTAAAGAAAAGGTCAGTAAATGGCAGAGAGGAGATGACATCCCATAATAGTTATAATTACTGCTTATCAGTGCTGCACTGCACAGGTAGCAGGTTATAGGATGTATCTGCTGTATTTTACCACGAAAAGAGGACACAGCTACATGACTGGGAGTTGAGCCCGTGACACACGTATCGCCTGTATTACAGAACACACCATGCAGTCACATCACCTCCATGGGAACCAATCACCTTAAAGAATGTTGCATTCATTTTTCTTTCCGCATATTTTTATGATGCATTTAATGTTCAATAAACCCAAAAGGACAACAGCATTTGAGGCTGGAGCTCTTTGAGCCAGTGCCAAGCACTGCAGGAGGAGCCAGGGCTGAATCTGCACCTCACTCAGACTATGCACAATAGAACTGATGTCACAGCTCCACTCTTCACTGCAGGCTGAGGAGGGGATTGATCTTCTATAGGGATTCCTTTTCCTACAAAGTTTTACACTGTGCACATAAGGCAAATTCCCAGTAGGACAGGTAGAGGAAATGCAGAAGCATGAGATGAGCAGGATTTGATTGTTTCAGAAAGTCAAAGGCTCCCCAAAGCGTTAAATATCTGTGTGGGGACACTATGAAACCAGACAATGACAGTGCCTCTGTGTTGGGCAACATGGGGTTCAAGCTCATGGGGATGCCTGGCTGAACCAACCTGACGAGGTCCTTGCTCTCAGGAACACTCCAGACACCAGCACTGTGTCTTAGAAACAGAAAAATCCCTACAGAGAGTACCTCAAGTGTAGTTCAAGAGAGGAATAAACACCAGTGTTCTGTGTTTGGAAACCAAGGTTGCGATTATGGAGCCATTGATGACAGCTTTTGAAGAGTGCCAGGAACAAAGATAAATGGAGAATGGTGAAAATCCCACCAGCCTTCTCTCTCCCTATTCCAGCAGAAAGCACGATGGCCCAACTGAATTATAGATGCTGACTGTCATGAGTGCCCAGGAAAAGGGCAGCTGGGAGCAGGGGTCTGTGTGCTGTCCCTCTGGCCAGGGCCGTGGGGACAACTGGAACAGTCATTCCATTCTGCTGCATGATGATGGGGACAACATGAAGACACACTGAATACAACAGACTTATTTTGTCCTGGTTACATTATTGGGAAATCTCCTTTCCTGGGAAGAGACCACCCCATTTTACAGTGATTAAACTGATAAAAACCTCAACCTCTGTTTCACTCTGTCATGCTTTCTTTGCTGCCAAGGGCCAATAAGCAGAGCGAGCTGGCAGCCGGCTGTATGACACTCGCCCCGCGGCTGCGCCAGGAGCGGAGGCAAAGCTGACATTTAACGGAAACAAATGTATGATAAGACAAATTGTGCACTTTTTCCTTGATGTAGAAAATGATCCCCTGAGGTATGAGACCTATTCAGGAGCAAAAGCCATTTAGGTCAGTCATTCTCTTCTGGTTTTTGCCCCTTCACTAACATACTAAAGGAAACCATTGCATAATATCACAGAGGACTAGGGCTGTGGTCCCTACCCACCATTGCCACGGCCTAAGAGGCAGGCACAGCATTTTGTAGTGCAGACCATGACTTTGGGGCTGGTTTTAATAACCTTTACTAAGGGTAGTGCACCATGTATACATTCGTGTGTGTGACAGCCACTTTCCCATCCGCTGGGCTGACCCGAAACACTGCCATGGGTGTGGACCAGCAGGAGGGATGCAGTGCTGCATCCCAGGTGGGGTGCAGGTGGCAGGATGCAGGTGGCAGCTGCAGGAGGTGACAGGGATGGAGAGTCTTCATAGCAGTGAGACAGGGTGAGACAGAAGAGGCGTCACAGCTTCATTAACCAGGGGCAGCGCAGACGTCAGTGACAGCTGAGGCAGCCAGTCGATAGAAAGGGAGTACACAGAGACTCCTTCAGAAATAAAAGATTATCTTGAGAATAAAAGCAACCGGGGTAATAAGCAAGATGCTCACAAAGGCAGAGGACAGCAAGAAGAGCATTCAAACCCGCAGGCACCTGGGAAGTGATTTATCCAAAACACTTAAAAAAGTGTGCCTTAGCAGATAAAATACAGAGGGTAACTCACTGCAGGCCAAAACACTGCGTATTAGAGGAAAAAAATATCCTGCATTAGAAAGAGAGACTTCAGCCTTGGCAGCATCTGCTTCAAGTCCTCTGCTGCCCACGCCAGAACGAACTCCTGATCTCTAAACTCAAACTGTAATTTGCTTCACTACAGAATTCCCAACTCAAGCCCCAATTATACCTCTTCGGTGAGGGTGAAACTCCAGCCAAAGGTATAATACATTCACTGACACCTGCAGACTTAATAATTGACCAGGATGAGCTCAGCAGAATCTCTGCATTGTTCCTGCAAGGCTTGGTGTCCTACACCAGGAAACAGCTTCGCTACTGCAAGGTGCATAATTTAATAAACCATTAACTCAAACCTGAGGTGAAGTAAATTCAGCGTATTATATATTTCAAAATAGCATTAGAATTCAATTTAAGTGTCACCAAAAGCCTAATCCTCAGTATACAGAGCATATTAATAAGTGTCTTGGAGCCTGTGGTTTGATTTAATTTCCAGCTGAGTTGTGCTGCTGCATGGCTGAGATCCCTGCCGTGAGAATGTCTCGGTGACAGCATCACCGGACTGAAACGGAGTAGAATGGGAGGGACGACAGTCCTGCTTTCTGGGTCCTCCCAGGAGAACAGCAGGGTAGGTGCTGGAGCAAAAGTAATCCTGTTTCCAGCCGTGCCACTTCTGTGTGGCCCTGCTGAGGTGCTGATGTTTCCCAGCAACGTCAGGCTTCTCGCAGGATCCCCAGGTGCCCCTGACCCAGCCCTGCTGTTGGTTCGCTTTGTAGCCACAGGGGAAAAACCCATTTTGGGTAAGGCAGGTGCTCCTGTTCATGCAGGCCCCATGCCATATCTGCCCCAAGCCACTGTGTGGCTGCTCCTGGCCATGCCACGGCACGTGGCAGGGCTGCGGCCACGAGAAGGGACAAAGCCACTGCTTTCCCTCCCCCAGGTCAGGTGTCCAGGGAAAATGGGGCATCATTTCCACGAAGAGCCAAAAGCACAAAACCTGCTCTCCCTTTCTGTGGGAGTCAGCCATATTTTGGCCTCTTCTCCATTGCCCCTGTCAGAACTCCTCTCAATCAGCAACCCAGGCACGTCCCCCAGCAGTTTGGGAAATGCATCTCTTCTATAAAAGAAAACAGATTATTTAAGCAACAACTAAAGCATTCTGACTGCTTTTTAGTTTGCTTGCATTAACATCAGTCTCCTCATATATCTAGGGAACAAATATGGGATTTTCTTTAAAATGGTGGAGAGTGATACAAAAATAGCAGCCTGCTCATCTAAAATAAAGTTATGTATTTGAAAGGGTTGGAAATTGTTTTTTAATCACAGGCGTCTTCCTTCTGGAATATAATCTGCCAGCTATACATTCTGCTCTTCTACCCAATTTCTCAGGAAAATGCAGCAAGAATGTTAATAAATAATTTATAAAAACATTATAAAAGATAAAGTGCTCCTGCTAAAATGTTTTCAGCCTTTGACACACCAGTTCATCTGTAATCCTCTTTGCCTCCCCTTTACTGTAACATCAGCAGAGGGTTAGTACTGTTGCTCTTGCAGCCCCACCTCATCCACCCTGCAGAGGTCCAACCATCTCTGGTTCACAGGGATCCAGGCTGATACAGGGTACAGCCCAGCACAAGCCACAGTTCAGTGTTATGTACCACAGACTTCTGTCACAGAAAATGCTTTTCGGGAAAGCAACATCTAGATTTCTTTCCACAGTCTCCCAGGCGAAGATGACTGCAAACGCAAACAGGGCTCTGGGGTTTGTCCTTTCTCCAACAGCACATGGGCTGTGCTCTCTTTGACACTCACAGGGTGATTATGGAGCACAGTGCACAGGACCCTTTGCTCCTAGGAAGCAGACAGTTGGGAGGACAGGAGCTTCTCCCACATGGTTACTCTGAAATTCACTTTCAGGAACCAATATGTTAGACAAAAGACCAAAAAAAAATCAAAATATTGAAAACAGACAATTATTACAAAAGAAATCAGGGAACCCTTGGGATTTCAGTTGCACTGAGCAATAGCTTTTGCACAGCTCCACCGATTCCAGAAGTATTTCAGATCTTTAATGATCCCTGAAAAACGTGATGGCAAGTCTTAAGACATGGCTGTTCTGGTGACTGTGAGGCAGCAGAGGCACAGCAAGAGCACGGTGACTTCAGAAGAGCCGGTGAGAAGATGAAAGGAGGGAAAGAAGAGAGCATCCTTCAGAGACATCAAGTCAAAGGCAGGGCAGTGAGAACAGAAACCTAGGGAGGTAAAGCACGGCTGCTGCAGAGGTCTGTGAACTGATCTGTGAGCAGCCACCTGGATCCTGGGCATGCCTGGGACAGGCATGCTGGCAATGGTTGGGTACCACAGGCCATGCTCTGCTAGACTTCTATACACACTTAATTTCATCGTCAAGGTTAAAACCCACTTTGGGAAAACATGCCAGGGTAGCAGCAACAGTTTATAATCCTGTTAGCAAACACACAGGCTCACTGTGCTGAGGCCTCACTCACATCCCAGTGCCCAACATACAGGACTCATCTAAGTGCCCACGTGCAGTGCAGCATTCTCAGTGCTTTATTGCCCAGCCACTTCTATTTCACCCAAATGAAATATAAAAAGCCATTACTAAGCAAAAGGATTGAGAATTTTTATGAGATTGTAATGCTTCCAATTTATGTTGAAAAAGTCCCAAACCCTCGAGCTGTCTATCGCTGCTCCAGCCAGGGATGCAGGAGATGCTGCTGATGCAGCGCAGCACAAGCGATCGGAGAGGGAGATGCTGCTCTAATGGGGTGCCATCAAATAGAAATGGGAAGGGTTTCCTCTTGTTTAGGACAGAATAGAAAATTTGAGGCAAAAAATACAGAATGAACACCAAATTTCTGCAGTACAGTGACAGATGTCATGTAAAATGTTTTAAATGACCTTCAGGCCTCGATACTTTCTGCCCATTTCAGACAAAATGCCTTTTAGGAAGGGAACACTCAGGGAGCATCAAACATCAGTGCAGACATTCATAGTAACAAACTGCTGAATATTCAAGTGTATCAGAAGGAAGAATCCAGGAAAAAACAGTTTAAAGAGAAAATACTGTGAAAACCTTTGATATTCAGTTGGTGTTTATGGATATTCTCCAATGCAAAACAATAAAAACCAAGGTACCACTCGGGAGTCCTCCCCAGAACACTGTGAAGAGGCCACCCAAATCCTCAGCCCTGTCTTCTGCTCTGCTTCTCACTCAAAACACGATCTCATATTTCTAGAGATCAGAAAATCAAAAGAAAAATACTAGAGGCAAATCTAGGAAACCACCATCTTGGTCCTGCTTCCGTCACTCAGCTCCAAGAGCAAGTGTCCAAGAGACCACCCTGCTTCTGTCACTCAGCTCCAAGAGCAAGTGTCCAAGAGACCACCCATGTGAGAGACTCCCAGCACCCAGGCCTGGACCATCTCCTGCAGAAACGCTCAAACACTGGCTTGGCAATTACAACACTTATTACCAATATTAAAGGTCTTTGGGGTAAGGCAGCACTTAAAGTCCACTATCAAGAAAACTGGAAATGTCTCAAAAATGTTTAACCCTTTGAGAACAGAGAGGAGGAGGAGGCCTCAGCTGCAGTGCCTGCCGTCCCACCGCCTGCACCAGCCACCATCATTATGGTCTCTGCTGACAGCAGGAGAAATTCTAGGAGACACAGCTGCACTGTGCAGCTCCAGCTGACTGGTTCTCATTTCTTATCCCTCTGACCAGTCCGCAGGGAGCAGGCATGTCGTGTCAATCATAAATGACAACACAAAGTCGCTTAAAGTAAGAAATCAGACATCACCATATAATTAATGGCTTTGGTGCAGTGTAAATGCATGAGGGAGCCTGTGAGTCCCTGTGGCTGGTTTGAGTCCTGGCCTTTACACTGAAAATCTGAGGCAGAAAAGATCAAGAACAATTGTATGGGGATTTTTAATCAATATCTAACCTGACAATAGGATTCAGAGGAAGATCATCCCATAAAATACAGGCAGCATTGCAGGCCAATTGTATTTACTCCCCACTGACCAGAGACTCACAGGCAGAGCACTACGTATCCCAGGAAGGTGCTGAATGTCTCTCTAAAAAAAGGGCAAGTCACCCAAGTGCCTCTGTGAATTAAAAAGCCAAACATGTTGCTGGAGGTTAAACATTGCCCTGGCTGTACCTGTTTTGGAGTATCAAACTCATTTACTGGGGGACACTGAGGTAGAAGCCTCTGAAGCAGATAAATAAAACACCTTCTTCCTCTCTGGTCTCATTCCCCCTGAATTCACGATGGAGCTGAACACAAACACTGTGCAGACAATAGAAAAGCATCATCTATTCTTGGCCAGCTCCTCTCTCCCGGCTGAATAACCTTGAGCCCATGACTGAAGGATGCTCGTTTATGCCTGGGAGATGCCGTCATGAATCACAGACCCCTCTTCCTCCCACAGAGAAGGCACAGTGTGTCCTTGTGGAGGAATACCAGTCTACCACTGCCACAGTGAGGCATCCAGCAGTGCATTTTATAAATAGGCTTCTAAGAAATGTACTTCCCATCAGCTCCTCTTGATCCAAAGTTATTACCAGAGCAAAGAAGACAATTAAACATCACCACACACCCTGTGAACCTGAAGGGGTCAGACCCCAGAGTACAGCTTGGAGATCTTATACTGCTGCAGTGCAACCCACCAGAGAGATTCTGGCTAACACGCTGGCTAACAGCAGCCGGGGCCAGTGACACTTCTAGGGGCACACAACAAAAGAAGAAATACAAAGCTCGCAACTGAAGATAAGAGAGGTGACCTGTGAGGGGAGGACCTCTCAGGGGGTACAAGCACAGCCTTGCCAGCACATAAGAGAGCAAGATCAACGTGGTCACACTGTATTTTCAGAGGAGCCACAGCTCTGCTCTGTGAGGTGAAGTGCTGCTCCCACCACTGCAGCCAAGCGTCTCCTCTTTCCTTGCATGTGTCATTTATATGTTGTGGGTGCAAATGGAGCATAGACAGCACAGAGGACAGTGACATCTGGTGCATGTTCCCTTTGATTATATTCATGGTGCAGGCAGAGTCCTCTGCAGGTCATGAGGTGACTTGTCCTGCCCCAGTGAAAGCAGCAGTGTTTCTTTCTTAGTATGAAAGTGCAATTGCAAAACCAGGGGGAAAAAGGGATTATTTTCCATTTGCTTCTAGAAACAGATGTCACTTTCCTCAGACCTGTTAGTTGTCAGGACCATGAGAGTTTAAGCTTTAAAACAGCATTATTACAATATGCATCAAGTTCCGTTTTCTAATAAAAGAAGACAAATTGCTTCCACTTTGTACACCATGGTAACCAGCCAAGAATACAAACAGCTCCTCAAAGACAGGGTCAGCAAACACCACCTGAGCAAACTCCCACACATAACCCTGAGCACACCCACCCCAGCCCCAGGGTAGCTGCCCAAACACTGTGTAAATAAGAGGAGAACTCAGCTTGACTCCTCCTGGGACTTTGCTGTTCCCGCAACAGCCAGAAGAAAAATCACTGTCTCCCCAAAGACTAAAGTCCTCACTGGAGGAAAGCAGATCCACTGCAAGGCTGGCCCCATAGTTCTCCCCAAATTCTAACACAGCCCTAGGGCTAATCTCTCTCCCACGCCATGGCATCCTTGTATAGCACTCGGCTTCCCAGCTCCTGCCTCACTTCAGAATGGAACAACACAACCAAAAAACCTCTAGGAAGTCTCACCTGAGCAGAATCCATATTTAGGGAATGTCTGACCTGGCATCAGCTCTCTATTGCTACAGAAAATATATCATCTCTCTGAACAAAGACATACAACTAAGAGCATCCATTTCCCCTTCAGACAAACAAAATCCCCCAAAGAGTGAAACGTGGGATGCTGACCACCCTGGCATGGATGATCCCACCGCGTGGGATCGACTGGGTGACCCGGCAGAGAGGAACTTGTCACCATCCTACCTGCAGAAGCCAGTAGCACCTTCTGTGAAACGTGGGGATGATGGAGGAATGGACGTAGCAGCCATACAGGCACTGGGGACACAAAAAGAGAGAAAGCAGAGTCAGGTTAGTGAAGGAACCATTGCCTGAGAGGCTGTGCTGGGGGTGGGGTGGCAGTGTGCAACCTGCCCCCAAAGACATCCTTCTGCTGCTGGTCGGGGCTGGTAACACACAACACAGGACTGTGGCACCCCAGCATGTGTTTTTGAGCATTGCTACAGGTCACAGGACCCCTTCCCTGACAGCCTGCCCCGCTGCTGCCTTTGCCCAAGCACGGTCACCCTGGAGCAGCCAGAGCCAACGGAGGCTCCAGCAGCGCTCAGCACTGCGACACCAACAGTGCTGCTCTGGGGGCTGCATTCAAATCTTCACTCCAACCTATTTTTATTTTTTGACAAACACAACACTTACATCTCTTTTTCCATGGTTTATCTCCTGGGTATTTCAACTGAAAATGTTGTGTTTGTAAACTGAAAAAATTGCTGTCAGATATTTTAGACTGCAAAATGCCAAAATACAGTTTGTTTCTTTTCTGCTTGTTTGGTTTGGTTTTGGTTTTTTTAAAAAATAAACTCTGCTTCTCAGATCAACTAAAATCAGCAAGGTCAAGGAATTCTTTCTTCAGGAAAAAATCAAATTTACAGTATGTTAAAACTTTTCAGTTGGAAACCAAGCCCAGCATAACCCAAACAACACTAAACTGGTTTTAATTTCAAAGATGCCTGAGTGCAGAGAGGTGCGGTGCCTCTGGATGTGTGCACTTGGCGAACACACAGAAGGCTGTGGCAGATTCCCTTCCCCAGAATCACCACTTGCAAGGTTGGACTGAATTAAATAGGATTTAAGGACTGCTGGCTGCTATCACCGAGTTATTTTTAAAACAGAAATGAGAAAGATTAGTAATACTTTCAAATGTTTCAAGGGTACATTCCACAGAAATGCAGGGAGGAAAAACAGAGCGGGGGAAAAAAAGCCCTGCAGAAAATAATCCAAAGAAAAGCTTAACATTTAAATCCCTCCCCTCGGATGGGGAACAGCCGCTGCCTTTTGTGTGGATAATCCCTGACAGTGATTCCTGGCACACAGAACTGGAGACTGCATGGAAAGGTCTGTAACATTCAGTTCTGCTGACTCAGAGCTGGTCCCCCCTCTTCCAAAAGCAGCTTGGGAGGTGCAGCATCTCCCAGTCCCACCTGCTTCCCAGTGAGGGTGGGAAAGCTGGTCTGGAGCAGCTGGAGTAGCCTTCACAGCCACTACAGACATCCATAGCACCTCGTGCAATATATATCAATATATTCCAGCATCCCCACACTTGCTTCCCACCCTGACTTGCTGTGGAGTCGATTGAAACTCCACTCCAATTAAAACAAAACCCAACAAGTGCCAGTGCTGGGCTCAGTGCAGCTTGTGGTGCACAGCAGGCAGGAGCACTGCCCTGCCTCTCCAGAGCTGTCTCGTGGCTAATTCTGAAGCTGTCAATAATGAATCACACAAAAGCCTCCCACCTCCATGAAAATGGTTTTCAGCATTTCAGCAAACCCTTAAAAAATCCTAACGATTCACAGAGTTCACAAAACACCCAGAATACCAAAGGGATTTCTTAAATTTTTCTTTTTTTTCCCCATGGTGACAGGACATGAGAATCTGACTGGATTGATGTTTAGAGGCTGGATGTTCTAACTTGGGCAGCCAGGATGAGGGAGACCCACACACTGAGCAAGCTCCTCACCTCAGACAGATGACAGGGACTGTCCCCACGGGCACTGAGAGATACCACAGTGTTGGAGAAACACGCTGCAGGGGAGAAACTGACCCTGGGAGTGCACATGGAGTGCAGGCAAAATGAGTGATGGCAGCAATAAAAACTACATTAATTTTTGGATAAAAAGGCATATAACAACCCTTTAGGGTATAAAGGGAAAGCTAGGAAATCTGAGCGTCATTGTTTTGGAGGATTGTTTTGGAGGATTTTCAAGGTTAATGAGTTAAGCGCTGTGGATGACACAAAGTCTGCAGCCCAATGGCTTGGTACATGGGGGTTAAGGGGAGGAGGGTGTAGAGGTGATTTTCCTACACTTGGCCCTGCTGACCCCTGCTCTTGGCGTGGGATGAATCCCTCGGCCTCAGGACGGCTCAGGGTCACCCAGCACCTGGCCAGCTGCATCTAATGAGGAGAGTGGAATTACTGCCCTGCCTGGCTGGAGCACACAGGTAACCAGGGCAGGAGTAATGCCTTTAGCTAAAGCTGTCTTTAAAATGAATTCTTGCTCAGAACAGGCAACAGGGGTTTCATTACCTGGGTTTTCTTTTATTTTTTTATTTATTTTTTAGTGGGGAGGTAAAAGCTGCGGAGGCCTGTGTGTCTGTGGAGATGTTAATGCCAGGCTGGGCGCTCAGCCAACACATTAAGTGAAATCGAATTCCTGAAACCAGCTTTAATCAGCAGATTTTTAAGGTTAGAACAACTCTCTCCTCTGCAAGGCTTGCCAAGGTTAATTCTGTCCTGAGCAGGCTGAATTAATGGGCTGGACAGGGGAGAACATTTTTTTTCATGATTCTCTTTTAAGTTTACAAAATCTCCAGGAGAAGAGAAAAGGCATTTCTGAGCTGTCTAAGGAGAAATGCCACCACAGCAGCTCATCGACTGCTGTGTAGAGAACAGGGCCTAAGATGTGAGCTGCCATCACCTCCCATGGGGACTGGCATTGGCCTGACCCTGAAGGAGCCCCGACTGGCACCAGCTGAAGGACAGGGACACTGCCCTGCAGGGAGCACTCTGACCACTGCCACGATGGGACCAGGATGCCCATGGTGGTGCAGTCCTGTCACCTCTGTGGGAGCAGGTCCTTGTCCCTGCAGATGATCCAGTGTGTGCGGCCAAGGGTGCCCTGAGCACAGACCACATCCTGCTGCCATGGGGGGATCCCTGGAATGCGACACCCACACCTGCCTGGGTGCACCTCCTGCCCAGCCCTCCCACTGCTGCCGGAGAGCCTGGCCCTGCCAGCTCCACTGCAGCTCATACTTTACAAGACGAGGGGTAATTAAAGAGAAAAGGCCTTCTCTGGGCACGGGGGAGAGTGTGCAATTACAGCTGCCTGCCCCGCTATTTGTATGCAGTGCACATCTGGCATTAGCAAACTTTAAAAACTGGAGGCAGGGAGGGGGAATAAAATATCAAATTATTAGTGGATTTTTTTATCCTGAGCTCCTTACAGTGATTGTGGTTTATTTAAAAATAATACAATAATGCTGAGGTGTTCTTCCTTAACAAGCACACCTTGGGAATGGAAATAGGAAAGCAGAAGAATCAAAAATTCAAGATAGGGTTGGACAGGCTTTGAAATTCTTCTCCCCAGTGAGTTACACTAGTGGATATTTAAAAAAAACCCTAAAAACCGCCTAGATTTTGTTCAGATTTTCACACTGAATTCCCAATTCCCTTAATAAGAAGCTAAATCAATCTTTAGAGAACAAATCATGTAAGACCTGTGGCTGTAAATTATTAAAATACACTTGAGTAATTTTCTGGTGTAAGGCTTCAACTTGCAACACCCTGGCAAGCCTGTGGACACCATAAGCAGGATCTGTGCAGGTTACTGGGGGAAAAGGACAACAGGACCATGCTCTCTGCTCCTTGGCTCCACGGTGGTGTTGGGCAATATGTGCTCAGCCCAGCAGTTCATTGCCTCCTTGTTACACGCCCATGCCGCTGGGATTTCCCTCTGTAATTACGCCAACCATTCCAGAGCTTCCTCACCAATTTCCATCAGTAAGTAGCACACTGCTGGCAGTGGCAGCACTGCTGCTGTGGATCAAACCTCCTGGGAAAGCCAGAAGAGGCGTTGGCTTCATTCCTCTCATCATCCTGATGACAGGGCACGGGTCTCCCAAAGCAGCGGCTGTTTCTGAGCTTAACCATGCTTTGCCCTCACCCTCACCTGCTGAAACCAGCACCGAACCAGGAAGGTGCGATGCAGGAGCAGCAGCCATGCAGATATGGATTCACAGAAATGCAAGAGAAAATGGAAAAGCAGCCTGTAAGTTCTCACACAGGTATTTTTCAATGCAGCAACCTGTATTTCAGTGGTACAGTCAAAATACAATGACAAACCCCACTGTCCTATCCCTATCATGATACATAGACTATATATTCCTATCATGATATACAGAATAATTCTGTGATTTTATCACAGATATCTCCATTATCTGTTTGTATAGATACCTGCTATCCAATTCTTTTCATCAACTTTTCCATATCCCACCAGAGATACCATCCAGTCTTCCTGAAACCAATTCCTCTGGATTTCACACAAATCACAATCAGAGGAATTTGTCAGCTGTTTGTAGTGATATATTTGTTTTACATATAGGAGTCATTGTCCATCTGTATCTGTAACCAGCACCCACAACATTCTCTGCTGATCCTCTCAGAGGGCACGGCCCAGCTGTAAAAGCAAGGCAGCTGAAAACTGGGAGCTGCCTCTTGGGCACTGAATTAGCAACCATGAGGGAAATCCCTCAAATATTGTGTGTCACCTCTCTTTTCAAACAGACCTGAAGTGTCTGAAGACCCTCTGAGACTGGGTTACCTTGCAGCAGATGGTCCTTCCTTCAGGACGAGGATGCTAAAGCCACAGACAAGTTCCAAATCCATTTGCACATCAGATGAGGCTCGCCCCTGTCAGCTGCGGGAGCTCCATTAATCAGGATTCACCGAGAAAAGCCAATGTGCTGCTGTAAACCCCTGACTCGATGCCAGCACCACACACAGGGAGCCCTGTGCCATCAATCCTCCTTGTCCTCCCCCAGCAGCGAGATGCAGCCGGGGAGGGCCTGACAGGGGCTTGGCCGTGCGAGTGGAGGAGCAGGTTTGTGACAACTCTCGCTGGGCACACTGAGGCACAGCAATGCTGAGCTGACGGGGATGAGCTGACAGGAGACCTCCATGTTTCCCCATGAAGATTGGCCCCAGTTCAGCTTTTCAAAACAGGGAGATGTAACTGTGCCTAAACCCTGGGGAATCCCCAAGGCCGGCAGGCTGCCCCCAGAGCTCTTGTTTTGACTTAAAAAGTGTCATAACACAGGGAGGCATCCAAAATTTCCCATTACTGCTGCAAATCTTCAACGAAAATGCTGCTAAACGTGTTTTCTCACTCCTCATCTTAGCAAAACACAGATATTAGACAGATTTGGATTTTCCTCTGACATCCATAAATAGTAACTTTGATTCAGCAAAGTGCAAAACCACGTGCTCAGATCTCAGCCTGGGCTAAGCTGCTCTGTTGGCAAGGTTTGCCTTTTATCAATGTCAACAGAAATTAAGCGATTGCTTATGGTTTGCCAGGTTGGGTGAGGAGTCCCTGGTACTGACAGCAGATCCCAAAAACATTCTTAACATTCCTAGGTGGTTGCAAAACCCTGGAGAACCCGACCCCTCACATTTTTGCAGCAGCATTCTGGCTCAGCACTGTGCAGCCCCGGGCATGGCCCCCAATGCAGGCACTCAGCCTGGTGCAGAGATTTTGGTTTTAATCCTATCACTTCTTTGCCAGACATGTTTCAAACCCTTCATATGCCCTCGATGCCACCAGCAACCATACCCAGATAACAATTCCTACAATGAGCCAAGGGCTCTTATGTGATGGCTGAGCAAGGGAGGAGAGGTTACACAGCCTGTGCATTGCAGGACCTTGTCACTTCTGGTGGTTTTAGTTAACAAATATTGCTCTGTTTACTCGAGACTCGTTAGAAAGCAATTTTTGAAATGTTCAATATTTAATGAAATATTTAAATGTTTAATGGGTTCTTTTTCAAACCCTGTTTTCCCTCTGTGGGGTTCTGAAGTCACTGCAAAGATTGCAAGGTTTTAACTGTTACAAATTAATCTTCTAATGACATTGGCTTAGCGACAGAAATCGGCGTATGTGGGGATTGATGCTTCCACGGCAGCAACACCCACAGCCGGCCCACTGCAGGATCATTGGTATGCAGCCCCACACCCCCCCGCAGTGCCTGCCTCTTCATAAATGCATATTTCTTTATTAATACAGGGATACTTTAATCTCAGTCTAATTTTACCTTTAGGGAAGCTCTATCCTGAGGCTGCCAGGAGCTCAAACCCTCCAGATGCAGAGGTGTAATTTGTATTCAAAGCAGCAGGTCTATCTGTCAACATGTTTGTCTCCCCTCTCTGCCAGCTCTTATTTATAATCCCATTCAGATTAATGAATGACAGTAGTTCTCATCACAAGAAATTTGATTAATCAATTTAAGTGCTTAATCACCCTGGCCTGGGTGAGAAGAGTACTGGAGGAATGCTGCCTGTACGGGGGCAAAGTTGTGAGATGTAGGAGGAAAACATCATTCCTTTCCCTCGGGAACAATTTGAGCTCAGAGTGTACACCCGATCCTTGACGGGATTATGAGCTTTCCAAAAGCTCAAAGTTTCCTTAGGGCCAGCAGTCATGGCCAATTAGTCATGAAATATCCTTTTCAACCCACTTCCTAATCTGACACAAAAGGCTTCACACTACCTACCTCATTCCCTGCTACCCATGTCACTTGAACCCAAAACCCATCGGCCATAAAACCTCTGTTGAGGTGATGACCAGGATAATCCAGCCGGGCATCCTGCAGCATCCCACTCCCAATTAGTCCTGCCCATCACTTTCCTGTACCACAAAGACCCCCACAGCCTGGCTACTCCAGAATAATCTCCAGGGTCTTGTAGAGACGTGGGAGATATTACAGGTGATGGGTAGGAGCAAGGTTGAGCAGAAATCACTGATTTTTAGGACAGAGGCCAAGCAGTATGGGCGCTGCTCTGAAAATGCTCTTGTGGATGCTCTGAATAACATGATAAAAACAAAAAAATTGGTAACACAGCTCTAGCAAACTCTGTTCAACCAGGTACAGAGGATACAGGGATTCCCACTGGGAAGAATTCCCACATTCATCTCTACCAACTAACCTCAAAGGGATGCAGAGGAGCTGGGTACAAACAGGGCAGCACAAGCTCTGCAGACAGACAGTCTAATGGCACCTGAATATATGAACAGTCTGCAAGGCTGCAAGGGATTACTGAGAGCAGATCTGGGTGACACAAGCTCTATACAAAAGCCAGACTCCCATACTCTCAGGTAAGGGAAGAGCATCCCAATGACCTTGACGTGAGTGGGCAGTTAGTAAGAGAAAAAGTGGTACAAGAGGCTGCTCCAACTCCAGAGGCTGCTGCTCTAAACCAACACTGCCCACGTGGGTCTCTAGTGGAATGCAACCAACCTACAGGACAGGCATTACCTGGGTCCCTGTACACCATGGACCCCTGCAGCCCCCTCAGCCTGTGCCACCACTTCACTTCCCCTGTGCAAGGGCTTCCTGACTGTCACCACACAGTGAGAAGAACTGTGAGCTGGAAAACCATGGAACATATTAATGTCACACTGAAATATGACACAATACAGAGAAGTATTTTATATTTATTCTCTTCCAGGAATGTTAGAAAGACAATATAATGAGAACGCTGCAAACAAGTCAAGTGTTTTCCTCCTAATCTGGCAATAAAAATATGTCAAAGAAATGCCTAAAATCCTAATAGAGAACAAAAAATTAATGGGCTGGGCTATGACAGGATTTAGCTGCAACTTCATTTGAAGGCTTTAATCATGTCTCCTACAACATCAATGCATAATCAGATACAAAGCTGTAGGAACCATTAATGTCTGTGTTGGTTGCCTCAGCTGTTGGGGTCTGAGACTGAAAGGATTGGGCAGAGGCTAATGAAGATAGGTCAAGATTGAAAAACCTTTACAACTGAGGAAGCTTTGCACAAAAAAAGGATTATTGAGCTGGTCTTAGTGGAGATGACTGAAGTAGCAAACACTGTGATAAGAACGGCACAGCATCTCCAGCCCAGCTGCCTCCATCGTGGCCATCAGAGGCAGGCTGGCTGTACCCAAGTGGGAAACTTTGGCTTTTATCTGTTTGATTCTCTTTTTTGGGAAAAAAAAAGACCTTCACAGCATGGGGGAACTAGACAAGATCTGACAGTGCCCTGGAGAAATGCAAGCTGAGATGGTATTTTTGGAGACACATGACAGAAATAAGCCACATGTGAAATGATGCAGGGGGTGCAGGGCAGGGGCACAATCACACGAGGGACACAGGTCTGATGCGTTCACTGTCTGCCCAACACAGGCAAATAAGGACACATTCTAACAAATGCAACTAATAAGAAATATAAAAACATCTAAGAGAACTTTTGGGAGCTATTAATTACACACACAGTTTTATCTTGAATTAATTTTGTGCTGGACAAGAAGTCTCAGTTGGAATCTTTTTTTGGCATCCTCCCTTGGGCAAAATCAGCCCTGAAGCCACTGGCAGATATCATACACTGCAAAGGGACACGCTCAGGTCCTGGGTCCTGTTCTTTTTACTCCTCTTACTTATGGTTAAGAGCAGTAGGTGCTGCAGTCAGTGACTCAATGACCAACACGTGTCCACCCCACCTGGTCACTTCAGGCTCTTTGCAAGGGTGACACAATTCCAGGCTGAGTGGGAGCGTGTGGCTGTGGTGTGTTGGGGCCCTCCAGCCAGGGAGCTTCCAGTGGAAGCTGATATTCCCTTCCCATTTCAGGAAGTCATTTAAAGTCTTCAGCAGCTCCTGAATTCTGAAAATTGAATTCAAGTGCATAGGAAACTCCGAAGGACCTGATCTTCAAACCTCCTTTGAGTGAATCCCTTTATTAAAAAGCATTTACACAACCTAAAACAAATTATTCTGTATGCCAATACTAAATCTTCCCATTCCAATTTAAAATCCTTCAGCCTCGCTACTGCTCACAAGTAATGGCAGGAGCTACAGTAAGTGGGCATTTAAGAATGTTTTTCTGGACAAACTGTTGTTGAAATACTAAGTTTATATTGCTTACAACCAGCTTATAAATATTTCATTCCTGTCCCAAAAAACCTAAACAGTTTAGTATTAAGTTCTCAAGATTAGTGCACCAAAATCTACTGAAGTTCACCACCAGCAAACAGCCCAGTGTTTCTTATGTTCAATAAGCAGCAAAAAGGTCGATGTTGTATTTGTATTAATTTTTTATCAGAGAAGGGAAAACCGATTTTCATGACAGATAGTGAACAGTGGAAGAGGTTTGGTATAGAAAGATATACAAGACCAGGGTTCTCTCTGTATGAACAGTGGCAGAACTTCAGACCCCTTCCTTGTGCCTGCCTGAGGTGACATTATTGCTGGGATTTTGCCCTCTGAAGAGTCCTTCAGGGCTATTTAACAGTTATGACACTTGGACTACTGAGGAAGGAAAATACAACTCTAAACACAAAAGGAAATGTCTTCTATACGCTCTGAGACATTCTGAAAGATTGAAGCAAAGATGGCAAGCTAAGAGCAAATTTTCTTCTCCTTGGAAAATAATGTGATTTCTATCACTGGCATTTGAAGTGCAGCTGTCTAAAAAGGATCTGTCTATACAGATCCTATACAAATATTGCCAACAACAAGTTATTTGCATTGTTTCAGGAATGGGACTTAGAGGTGGTGGCATCTTGGATCTTGGGTCTGAACAGTTCCTCTCCTCCTGCCTTTTGGGCCACAGCCCGGGGCAGAATAGGTACAGGGCTGCCCTGCCAAGAGCTCCTGGCGCTCCTCTGCATGGACTGTCCTCCAAGAGACACTTGGTGTCCTGCCACACACAGCAGCAGCCAGCACCTGGTCTCAAGACCTTTGATTCTGCCATGCTGGGGCCCTGTACCTGCTGCCTGGCAGGTGTGCTCCCACATCTCCCCAGCCGCTCAGCCGCAACCGCAGCACCAGGACACCCACCCAGAGCTGCAGCCGTGGGGAACACACCCTGCCATGCCTCCTGCACACAATCTGACACGAAGGGGTTAAACTTCACCTTAACTGACTTGTCACCAGCACCCAGTAACAGACCTGGGAGTCTCTGCTGATTAACTAGACGCAAGGTTTCACACAAACAAGGCTTAAACTCTGCTCACCCAGATGGGACCTTACACATCCCTCTCCAACCTTTTGTACTCTTTAACTAAGAAGTTGAAAACACTCACAAAGGGCATGAGTCGAATTGCAGGGTTTTCAGCAGGTAGTGAGGGTTGCAAAGTCCCCTACATCTGCACCTTCCACATCACCTGGAGGTCGCCCAGGAGCTGCTGTGTGGAGTGTGATGGCAGCAGCAGGGCACTGCCCAGCTCCAGCACATCCTCCTCCGACTCTGCCCTAGCTGCAGAGTCCTGTCATGCCACAGCCTCTGGGGACAGCTCACAGGGCATTTACAAATCAAACTCAAGTAGTTAGCTGGCAGGTTCAACAGTTTTGCTTCTAAAGTGCTTTCTGCACATTTTCTCAATAAAAGCAAGACAGTGCTGATGAACTATCTGACAAAACAGAATGATGAATCATTTTTAGTACATCACCTTTTCACATGCAGAAGGAATCTTCCGTCTTCCCCATCACAGCCAATTAGAGCATTCACAACATTTCTTAAAGGCTGACAGTGATTGGAAAAGACCATGAGATTCATAAAAGAGGCTTTCACACTTTATGCCATTAGATCTGTTCTCTCCACTCCCCTGGTTTCTCGGTGTTTTACTGGCAATGGCAGAGAAGCATTTTGCTCAACCCAAACAATTTTTTCCTTGCCCCCAAGTACAAAGTGCTGTCAACAGAAAAGACTGTTTTCCTTCAGAGCAACAGCATGACTGGTGAGTGGATCCACGGTTCTAAGCCCCCTCCCCTACTCCTGCAACCAACAGCATCCTGGAAATCCTCTGTCCTTCTGTAGAGATGGACAGCTGGGCCAGGAAACAGAACTGTTTGATAACAGTGCTGAGCAAGAACTGAAACATTACTTGAACATGAAACCACCGGCTATTTCAGCATTTTTTCAAGACTGAAATGGTAAAATGCCATCCCTTGAGAGCAGTCCCCTCTTACAAAGTCCAGACCTATACACAGAAACTTTACTTTCCAAAACGTTCACTGGCTCAATCCAGCTCAAAAGCAGATCAGTGCTCTCTTGGGTAACTCACAGTGTCCAGAGGTTCACAGTGTTGCTCTGATCACAAGAAGATGCACAGTGACATGTGTCAACTTAAACAGTGTTTGTTTAATTTTTGTAAGCCCAAGTTTTTCAGCATTTGGCAGAAAGGGGCAGGCAGACACTCATGTGCTTGTTCACTGCCAAGAGAAGACGCCTGGCCGAGACTGACAGTACGCTGAATCTTACTTAAGGTGGCTACAGCACAAAACTGAAAAGCAAGATTTTCTCAGTCCTTGAAATCAAGTTCAATATTCAAGGAAAAGCAAAAGAAAACAAAAAATTCTGGGTTGCTTGCTTCTCAAACATCCCAATGACACCACAAAACTGTCATTAGAAATGAGTCCCACAGGCAGGCAGAAATCTGTTCCCTCAGCTGTACAATCCATCATTTATATCCAACACATTGCCTGTAGGTTTACAAATCACAAGGAATTTACTGAGTGGCTTTCATAAGGAAAAGTGGACAATAAATCATCATCACAGAAAAGTCACTCACATTAACACACAACTTCATTTTCATGCCAAATTTCATAATTGATAACTGTAAAAAAACCCACAAAACCAACAAAAAATCCCAATCTGAGCAGTCTTCAAAAATAACAACACAGTATTAAGGATGGACATTAATTCAATTATTCACCTACTCCTTCTTCTCTAATCCCACACTGATTCTGAAGGGGCAGGAACTCTCCACAGCCAAGGCTGCACTTTGCCCCAAAGAGCTTTTGAAAAGAACTGGTTTTACTTGCATTAAGTTCAGAGGTCTGAAGAGCAGGGACAGTCCCTCTGGAACCACTGCCACCACTGTGCAGTGGCTATGGCACCTTCTCAAACTTTTGATAAATCCTCCTCTGAAACAGCAATTAACACCTTTTGCAGGTCGTCCCACAAGATTAATTTTCCAAGCACAGATTAATGAAAATGCAGGCAGAAGTGTTTAGAAAGTATATTCTCTATTAATCTTCAGCAGCAGCAGATTACCAGGAGGGCAGCTAATGAAGACATTGGCTCTTTCAGGTGAGAGCAAACAGGGAGAAGGACAGGGACACTTTCCCGGACACCCTGAGGGGACAGCTCTGTCACCACAATGTCCCAATACACTCCAAATTCCACAGAAAAATGACGCAGGTTCCCCAAAATGCTGACTAGGTCCTGCCCACATGCCACTGGGCAGCTCAGAGGAAGGAGCTGCCCCAGGAACTGCAACCATCACAAAACCCCACACTCAACAGGTTCAGCTCCCCAACAGAAGCTCAAACGCATTTTAAAATCTCCAGTCCCTCCAAATCCACCAAAGCAGATGCTACTTCTGGTTGAAAGTTTACCCTTGGGACTGAGAGGCTCCTTTTTGTGAGAATTCTTCTCTACCCTACATAAATCTCAAAGGGATATTTAACTGAACTAGATAAAGAGTTTGAAACCAACATAAAGAGGATGCTCAGAGCAGATTTGCCCCTGAAAGGACCCCATGGTCACTCCAGGGCCCATGGCAGATGGCTCTGGAAAGCGGATTGAGTTCACCTACCTTACTGAAGCCGGATTTTTTTGACTCCCAGAACCCCTGTATTTTCCCAAATTAACAGGGCATGTTTCATGTTTTTTTCTCTAACATTGTCTTCTGCAGCTCAAGCTAACAACAGTTTCTTTCCTCATTATATTTTCCTTTACAACATTAAATCCTACTTGAAATTGAAAACTCTTATTCTGCCCTCATTTTTCCAAGCTCAGCCTTGGCAATGTTGCATTTTGATACGGTCTAGCTTACAGCCTGGTTTGGCTTTAAAAACAGTAAGTGTGTCCGTTTCTGTGCCCTGCCTTAGGGAAGGCAGTGTGCTTTTGCCTGGCTCATTACAGAATCAATCAAACCTGCACTTAATGGAAGGACGGGAAGGCAGTGGGAGGAGAAGCCGAAACCACATCCCCTGTCCTTTGTCAGCAGCACAGAGCTGCGCACTCCGTACCCTTCAAAGCTCCTTGCAGGCGGTGGCAAAGCGCTGCTGAGGCGCTGCGGGTGCTTCTCCCGGCAGCTCCCTCACCCTCCTCTGCTGCCTGCACAGCCTTCAGACCAGCACTGAGGGCTCGTGTCAGCACAGCACTGAAATAAACAGCACGACAGCTGAACATCACATTAACAAAGGTGACCTTCAAACCTTTTCGGTGTTTAAATTCCATGTGCACCCTTAACAAATTAGCCATTACCTACTCAAGACACCAACTCACCTCTCCCTTGCAGAGAAGGGGAGGCCCAATAAGTATAAAGTTTAATACTATCCTGTTTAATGATATTTTCACTTCAACTGAACTGTAAAATTAACCGAGAAGTTACACTAAAAAAAGACTTTTATGCTGATCATTAACTAAGGAGGTTTCACACTTGAGATCTGTTATATTAAAGGGGACTAAAATTGCTTGTATCAATTATCTTATTCTAAGTGGACAGACTTCTCATGAAATATTCAAATTGTTTTGTGACTGTAGAGGAGAGAAGAGCGAAATCCTGGGTGGGAAGGCATCTGTGGCCTGTGGGTGCTGCCTGTGCTGAATGGTGCAGCACTCACCTCCCCTTGTGCCACAGGAGCTGCCACAGGCTCCAGGCTCTGGCACAGTCCCACACAACCTTGGGTGGACCACAGGCTTTATTTTCTGCCCCTGAAACAATCTTCTTCAGGTTGTACTGCTTAAAACAAACGAAGGTACACTCAGCTGGAGCTCCATGACTTTGCTGTTTACTTTGTCAGTTAATACATCTACAATGAGCGTAGTTCAAAAGCTAATAAACTAAGCTCAGAGGAACCACCCTCAGCATCACCCAGACACTGAGCAAGCAGACATGGAGACACAGAACTAAGCAAAAAACTGCTGAAGCAGAAAAGCACCAAGAGCACTAACAACTGGGAAGAAGCAAAGCCCACAGCCCAGAGTGGGGTCTGCACCCAAACTGGCTGCACTAGCAAGCAAGAATGGAACAAAGCCTCTAAAAACTCATGCATTTCTCTAACGCTCTTTCTGTGGAGTCTCTGATATAGTTCAGTGCCACTACAGGTATGCAATTAATTACAGACCAGCTGTAATGCACTTAGCAAATGAAAATTCTATTAAAATGTAATTATTAATTCTACAAAAACGTAATTATTAATTCCATTACTACTACTGCCAACGGCACAAACCCACTTTGAAATATAAAACTCCCCTGCGGTAACTTTACAGACACACAACAAATGGTACAAGGAAACAAAGTATTGAAGGACCCTTAGGCCACTAAAACTTCCCGAGCACAATGCAACATGCCCAAATAAAGACCCCTGCTCTCACAACAGCACAGGCAGTTTTAGAAAAGCACTTTTCTCTGCAGGTAGTGTGTTTTGTTGTGACCATCCTCTTCACTTTCTCTTTTCTCTTAACATACAAACCCAGGCATGTTTAGTTGCAGAAGGTGCTGACTTGGCAAGACTGGGTTTGCCAATGAAGTACATGTTACCCCCAATTTTTAAAACCACACAGTGTTTATTTAAACAAAAACCAAAGCTCAGCTGTGTGAGGGGGATGAGCACATGGCAGTGCCAGCCATCCAGCTCCACTGCTGGTACCCACGAGCAGAACTGCTCTTTGTCATACACCCACAGCCAGAGAGGCTTCATGAAGCCAAGCCCTAAATTTAGAAGTCATCATCCCAAAGCTGTACGGGAAACGATTCATCATGACGACAGCAGCAGCATGTGAAATGGAGTTGTTTGGAGAATAATACAGGCAGGTATTTGCACAGGACAGAGACAGTGGTGTTTGGAGCCTTCTGAGCATGGATCACGCTGCTCCAGAATGGGGCGGCTTTTCCAGGGTCCTATGATGACTCTGCCACAAGGCCTTACCTCAAATAACTTTTCAGTCTGTCCTAACACACAACAGAGGTTCCCTCTTTTCCTACTGAGACAGGAAAGGTGAGCCACACCGACTGGAGCTGCAATGCTCCCTGGGCTCCCAGGCCGCTGTTCCACCACCAAGAGCGGGCACAGCCTTCACCAAAGAAGGAAATGAGCTCCCATCTGACAACTCCCCGGCATGAGGAGTATCCTCCCAGCTCCACAGCTGAGCCATACTCCAGTACATCCCCCCCATTGATGGCTCCTGCATTTCAGTTGCTGTGGTCTCTGCATCCACAAATCAATTTTATGGAATGCACCAATTCAGGAGCGGTGCAGCGAAATACACCTGTATTATTGGAGTATCAACTATCTTTGCAAAGAAGCAGTTTTCTCCATGAGCTACCCAGACAGCTGCCCCAGCTCTGCAGAGCTGTGCACAGGACAGGGGCAGAGGTGGCTCTGCCCAGCACATAGAGTTTGGTCACAGTCCCCCAGCCAGTCTCTCGCACGTCAGCCCCTGCTGTCCTGGGCATCAGTGCTGAGGGGGGCAAACTGCACACCACCCCTGCTAAAACAGCGGATAGCACCGACTTCTCACATCCATATTTAGAAAAACCCAACTATTTCAAGTAGTTGGGCAAACATCACCCAGATGGCAAGTTCGCTGCATCCTTGCTGAAAAATACTGTGCAGCCAACAAACCCATATGGCCAACCAGAGAAGCCACATAAAGATAACAATACGCCTGTACAGGCAAAATGTTAATGAATTAGGCCCAAAGTACATAAAAATCTGCTGCCTGGTCCATTACACGTGTTTATGAAATCCATGCTTATATTTACTTTAACATTTAGTAGTTCATACACATGGGATGGGCAGGTATGGTCAAAGGTGCTGGCAAGAGGCTGCCCCTGCAGCCCACTCTGCTCTCCACACCCCAGCCTTTTCCCCCTTTCAGCTGGAAATGGGATCTTACAGTCTTCAAATTGCCCTGAACGGGAAAGGGATGAGACATACAAGCAGATGGTCTAAAAACAAGACTCTGGAAAAATCTCTCACTGCCTGTGGATTTATCTCCCTGAAGAAGGTCGGCCCATTCACTGGAGAGTTATTAAGCTCTCTGCCACCTACATGCAGGCAGTAAAAGAGATGCAGAAAGGGCTGGCATCACCTGAACCACTGACTTGAATGCCAAACACTGATGCCTTCAAGGCTCTGCCATCGCCATCACCTTTTCCATGGCTCTCATCCATGCAAGATGAGAGAACCATCTCTGTTGCTTCCATGATGACACTGAGCTGAAAAAGCTGCAGAGGGAACTGACAGCAAGAATCTTCTATATTAGGATTAATCAATTAAATGGCCATTACAGCAGGAACCATCAGGATGCTTGATGGCCAACAAGATCTGTATTCATGCCCTGCTGCCTGAAATCCCCCACCAGCCATTTTCCATCCCCCCAAGGCATCTCTAAAGCAGCCTGCTCTGGAAGGAGGAGTGAGCTGTGTGACAAACCACAGGTGTCTGGGAAGGAAGAGGGTTTCTGCCACCCACAGCCACACTGCCAGTGTTCTGAGGTCCTGGCCAGACGCACGCTCACGGCAATGGATGTGATAAAAGGCTCAAGCCTTTAAGGCGCTCTGAACTCTGTGGAGGCTCTGAGGCCTGTGCGTGCTGCTGCCTGCTCCGCACTGAATTATCCCGGGTGCCCCCGGCCTGCGGGGAGCCCGCGTGGGAACCGCCGCAGCCGTTTCCAAGGCAACGGCGCGATCTGAAGCAGGATTCCTTTCTCATCAGTCGAGATGGCTCAAGTATCCATTACGTTCAGCGGCGGGTTGAATAACAAACACGAACACCAACAAATCAATGAGACGCGCAGGATTTTAAGCCCTGCAAAATACTTGTTTTCTTCTGTATTCCCTCGAGCCCGAGGCTCCCCAGACAAGTTAGAGCAAAGAGATTTCAAATTTGGCAAGAATCTAGGCGACAGATCCTCCTGAAGTGCAAATTGCCACAGTTCCACTGAAGTCAGCAGAGATATGACAATTTACACCCACTTAGGTTCTGCCACTGGGTAATTAGCACATTGCAAATAACTGGAAACAGAATCCCAAATAAGAACACTCTTAAGGTTGAAGCAAGAATGTTTAAATTAAAAAAAAACCTCCACATTTTTTCCAGGATTAAGCAAACTTGCAGGCTTCTCTGCTGGCTTCTTCTAATATATGACTGGACAAAGTAAAAAACTATCGGTCTTTTTGTTCCCCTGACGACACAGGGTTATGGGTGATGAAACCACAGTTGTGTTATCATCCTTGCTTTACCTGATGTATTTGGTTGACACAACTCCCACGAGGTCCAGCCCAAATGTCCTTTCACTACCAACTCCCTCTGCACCCCTAGGGACCCAGCACCCCACCTGCTGGTTCCGGTCATGCCCGGCTTTTGTTGCCTACCCAATGTCTTGGCTAGACTTTTATCTCAGATACAGAGGTAACAACACATATGTTGGTCATTTGCAGGATATAATACTCAACTTCCGAATAATTTCTCTTTTAATCAATACCCAAAAAGGTCAAGCAGAACAAACCCTTCATTCTTTCATGTTGTCCTAACTTGTCTAACATCAGTCCTGGGCAAAGCAGTGGGAAAACTGATATGAGATTCAATTAACAAGGAATTAAAGGATGTGACTATACTTAACGCTCGCCAACCTGGTTTCATGGGAAATAGCAAACCTGATTTCATTCCTTCAGGAGGTTCAAAGTCTGGTTGACAAAGGCCACATATTTGGAAGGCACTTAAAATTTTGTATGGCATTTTACTCAGTACCAAATAGCATTCAAATGTTAAAAACACACACATCTCATGAATTAAAAGCTGCCTAGCAGACAGATCTCAAAAGCAGTGGTCAATTGGGACTTATAATCAAATCATGATCTGTCAAAGAGCAGGCTGCACCCCGGGAAGCGATGACCCTGGAAGAGCTCAGGCTTTGGAACAGACAAATGGCTTGGCCCACATGTGCAGGCAGCTGTGAAACCCAACTGCTGTTGGGGTTGGCACTGACAGTGGAGACACATGCCTGCTGAAGGTTCCTGTGTGACAGCTTAACAGAGATACCCACAGATCTCTCCCTTTGCCTGAGTGATAACTGCATGGCTCTGGTGCACTGGTTTGCCCAGTTAGAACAGTTTTCAAGAGGGGAAACATCTAAAGCAGCACAGCAAGGACTCCCTTCCTGTCCTTTTCCCGGGATACGGATACTCCTCGTGCCCATCCATCACGCATGAGCTGTTACATATGGCAGAAGGTGTGGACCAGCCATGCATGATGATCAAGGGCACCCACTGATCGTCTGCAGGCACTTCATCCATCAGCCCACATGTGAGCTTGCTGGGGGGAGTCAAAAAGGCTGAGACACACAGCAATCAGAAGTTCCTGGGATCTGCTTCCTTCTGCCACCAGCAGCGGATGCTCAGGGACTCCTGAGCGCTGGAAGAGGTGCCAACAAGCCCCTGTTAGTGCCTCTGAGGCAGCATCCTGCCTTTCTTCTCTGACAGGTTATTCCAAAGGCCTGAAGTGCTGAGTCAGGGAAATTTAATGTGATCTCTACACCTCAACAACTAAGCTACTGAAATGTCCCTGCACTCACCTGTCAGCAAGGCAGTGGCTCTCTCATCTGCATGAAAAACTGCCCAGAGGGAACTCCGGCAGGGAGCGAGCACGGGCCAGGGGATCCCCAGGAGGAGACGAGGACTGATGCTCTGCAGCAAGACTTACCATGTATGCTTAAGCCCCACCATCACCCAAAGGAATAAAAAAGCAGCCTCAAAGGTCCAAGGAAGGGGATGTGTGACATCTCCCAGCCACAGGTGTGGCTCAGGGTGCCAGACAGCTCAGAACTCAAGCTGCTTAGTAATGTCTACAGCAGCTGATAACTCAGGGCTGTAAGGAACACAAACATGTTTTAATGCCATCCAAAGGGGAATGGGAGCTTGTGTTCCCAACACCTGGTGTGCTGCCTCTACTCACAGCAGAACCAGCCCTTCTGTGTCCCTCCTCACAGCAGAGCCACCCCTTCCATGTCCTTCCTTGCAGCAGAGCCACCCCTTCTGTGTCCTTCTTCACAGCAGAGCCATCCCTCCCGTCCCCTCCTTGCAAACAGGTTTGTTATTAGCTGAGGAAGCGGAGGGTGTCTGATGGCAAGGGGAAAATAAATCATTGTTCCCGGCTAAATGGAGTAGTGCAGATCTGCCTTCACCACCAGTGCAGATAATGGAGATTGCACGCGCCGGGGCCAAGGCAATGAGCCACTGCACTATTGATGGGGCACTTGTACAACTCCAGGAGTTGTGTTTCACAGCCAGCTGTAACAAAGAGTGTCGCTGTTCAGAGCCGAGGATTAATTCTGCTCCTTACCAGGTTTCCCCAGCCAGACCCCAGAGAAGCAAAGGACAAGCAGCTCTTGCCCATGTCTCCCCATCGGCCACTGATGTGCTTGTGGGGGCCCAGTGCTCTGCCTGCCACGTGCCTGTGTGTGTGAGGGAGGATCCTTAGAGTATGCTGGTAAACAAATATTCAAAGAAACACGTTCCGTATTTAATCTGGGGGAATTATTGACTGGCACACATAAAGAAGAGCCATTGGATTCATCCCTGTTTAGCCCCAGCTCCTGTTGCTGACAGCTGCCAGCATGACACGCACTGGAGGAAGGTGAAAGGCTTTTGCCTGAGACATCAGGAGCTCCTGAAAGCATTATCTGAAATCCTAAGCAACCTTCCACTCTGTAGCTATTCCACTGGCAGAGAGAATGAAATCTATAAGAAACATGATTTATCAACACAATTATAATTTACATTTTAATGAACGATGCTGCAACAAACACGACAAAGTATCTCATCTCTAGCATCTCTTTCTGTTGATGCCAGTCAGCATGTTCCACTGCTCATCATTTTTACTTGAAACTCTTGGGACCACTGCCTGTGTAACCTGTTTATTCTGCTCTCCAGGCATCTGCCATCTGCATCTATGTCCAAATTAAAAAATAAAAGCACCCAAGTGGTTAACAGCCACTCCCTACTGGGAACTGAGATGGGACCAATGACTGGTAGAATTCCGAGAAAGCCATACACTCAGAAACCCAACGGAACACCTTGACTAACACCAGGGAGAGACTTATGGCCTTCATTCTCTGCAGTACTTTGAAAAAAGTGCGTAACAACATATTATTAGCATATAAAGATGAAAGGCATAAAAATCTGTGCAAGAAAGCCCAGCATCTCCACAAAAGAAATACAATGAAAAATAAAATTACAGATGAAAACTAAGCATCAGCAGTGCCAGCCCTTGCTTGAGTCAGAAACAACAACCAAGATGTCAAACTGGTGCAATATCTCAATCTTTGGGTTTACTTCTTGGTTTACAAAGAACTGCAGCTTCTCATTGATTTTTTGCAGCACATTTAAAGATAGATTAATTAGTACATTAATGCAATTGTGGTGGGGTTTTTTTAAACAGAAGAACTGTAATACGTTACAGATACTCCAAGCCTTCAAAATTTTTCAAAATGTGACTCTTTAAGTAGTCATATGCATTAGTAGATAATTTTCTACAAAACAGAACAAATCAAAGAGGCCTTCCCATTAAAAGCATCTCTGCCTCGATCCCACCTGCTCTGCACTGGAACCTTTTACTCCACACCGTGTGTGTGTGTGGCTTTACAAAGGTCCTGGAACCCTTGGGTTCAACTGAGCCTTATTACATTTTAAAGCCTTTGGATGGCAGCAGCAAAGTGTTCTGCACTATAAACCAGAACACAGCTGAGCTTTGATGGGTTTGCTGCTTCTTTCTACCCCACAAAACACTTTCTAAATGCTATTAAAATTTAGCATATGCCATAATAACCAAGCTGCATTTTTTTTCCACATTTAAGTCAATTGACTTTCAAGTTTTATCTTTCTATGTACTTTGAATCAAATAAAGTTGTTTCTGCTGCTCAGGAGGAGAAGGATGAGGAGCAGCTCATTTTGATGATCAGCAGGTTCCATGAGCAGAAGTCCAGATACCCAAATAAAAGTGCCAGTGGAGACAAAGCAGAAAAGTTCTACAATTTTCTGTGTTTTCCAGCTACTAGATTTAAAAAAAAAAAAGGGGAAAGTGAGGTGCTGCGCAGGAACAGAAGCATGCCAGGGCTGCCCTGGGGGGTGCACCCTGTCCCAACATCCACACGAAGACAAACATCTCTCCTCCCACAGAGGGGGAGCCATTGGGAGCGCCGAGCTGAGGCCAATGTCACCCTCAGAGGAGTGCTCTGGCTTGGGCTGTGTCCAGTGCAGACACGCCTCTCTGGACAGAGGTCACCTCTCTGCAGGGTTTGCTGATGATCTCCAGAGTGAAGGGGAAGGCAGAGAGCTCCTGTCAGTGTTTCTCAGGGGAGAGAGACTGTGCAGGGAGGACAGGAGTAGGGGGATGCAGGCAAAGGTCACTTTTTACATAAACTGGAGGGTTACTGATGTGTGGTTGGGCCCAAAGATAAGTCCTGGAAATCCCAACCCCAGTGCAGCCAGGGAAGGGAACCTGCCAGTGGGGTCAGAGAACCCCAGCTCACCTGGTGGGACCCCATGCTCCTGCTCCATTGGTGTGCTGTGCACCACTCTAGTCTGGTTTCAAGCACTTTCATATTTAAATTAGTAAATTAGCTACCACCCCATGCTGCACTGCCCAAAAGGTAATTCTAAAGAATGTCACTCAGGGAGGACAATGGTTGGACTCATCTCTGCAGCATCTCTAACATTACAAATATAATTACAACAATCAGCCTGTGCTAACGAGTAGGAAGGCAAACAATTTGCATCCAAACTGCAGCCAAGTCAAACCAGAAGATGCTTCTGAAATAGGACCCAGTAAGGCACTGAGCTACAAAATCCTTCAATTTAAAGTTGCAGATGAAATGTAGGAAGTCACACTAGAAACTCCTCCTTCCAGCTGAGTCAGGATGCAGAGGCTAAAATGAGCCAAATCTGAGTTACCTTCAAAAGAACCAACACCCCCGCCAGCAGCTGGGCCCTGTCCCACCACCTGTGTGGGTGGAGGGAGGACATGGCTAGAAAGCTGCAGAGAAGAAACCATCAGACATTGAGACCAGGATTTATGCAGACTGCAGGAAACTTAAAGCAGGTAGAAACAAGAAAATTCTTCCTCAACTAGGGCAGAACATCAAGAAAGCCTTCATGGCTGGATGATTTATCATGTGTTAGACTCATGTCCCAGTCCAGTAATGGAAGTTTCATCACTTGGAACACCTCAGGTTCTGCATAAGGTTAGGGAAAGCACTGCAGGGATTAACCCACCTTTGGCTCTGGCAGCTGGAGGAACCACCTAATAGATTTTTCCTGAATCTGGTTTCTATGATTCAAGGCTTTGGAATCACAAAGAAGTGAGGAAGGAAATTTTGCACAAATCACATTTGATTATCACTTCCTTCAACTGATGGCACTGCTGCCACAGAGGGCAATGGGAGCAAACTGGAACCACACTGTCCAGTGGGCCACTTACGCCCCAGCCTGCATTATTTTCACAGGTACTTATTTATGAACAGTCAAAAAACCTGGGGCATTTATCTTCAGGTAATTTCCTTGCAAAGCAGGTGACCAGACAGAGACAATGCTCCCCCTGCAGTGACCAGAGCATGTGCTTGCTGCGATGCATTTGCTCACCCACAGGCAACTCCTGCTGCATGCTGGATTGGTTTCTGCAGATCATGTGAGCAAGCCCTCGCTTCATACACTCAGGAAACTCTTCCCCTGGATTTTGCTCCCTTTCCTACCTTCCCCCTGCCAGACAATATAGAAAGTGGGAAATACAGCCCCTGTAAATCCAGGTTATGATCCAGCACCCCAGGGATGCTTGGAGACACTCTCTCACATCGTGGGATCCAGAGACATTTCCAAGAAGCTTTCCTTGGTCACACACAGTTGGTCCAAGGAGGGTTGTTTATAGTCACTGGCAGTTCCACAAACATCCATGATTTAGTTCCCCAAATATTTGTCTCTCATGAAAGTCGGGAACCTCTCAATTTTACAAGAGTTGTTACAAATCAGACAAAAGCTATTAATAAAGTGTGAAACCTGCAATATCCCCCAAGGGCTGTGGAAAAAGAAATGAGCGCTGGAAGGAAAGATCAAGCGCAGCTCCAGTGACAGATGGTGCTCCACAAAAGGTCAACCCTTGGCTCATTCTGCTGCTCATTATTTATTAACAATCTTTCTGACATTGGCATTACTGCAAGAGTCCAGTGTTATGCAGATAATAAAACGCTATTTTATAGTCCAAGGTCTCCTGCAGGTACGGCAAAAAGTTTGCAAAGTGATTTCAGTGTCGCAGGGCACTTTTGAGGATGCGCATGCCAGGAGGGCAGAGAGAGCCTGCAAAGTGACCATGAAACAGAAAAGCTTCATGGCTCACCTGCCTGGCCTCCTGCTCATCCAGAATTTTCACCACGAATTCCCATTCCACACTCAGAACAAGACAGCCAAGGTCACGTATGTCACAGTCTGCACTGGCTGTAACAGCTCACGGGTAACATCTGCTGGAGTCTGACAGGAAACCTTCCCTACCCAGCTTCCTGACACCTGAGGACATTACCAGGGACTGCACTGCTCCTTCCACAGCAGCAGCAGGGAGAGGGAGTCAGTGACCACGGCAGTGCAGCAGAGTGGGAGAACCACCTCCCACTCAGTACCTGGGGAGCAGTCTGTGTCGTGCGATGAACATGCTGGGAGAGTTCCGTGCTTGCCAGCAACATTCCCCTCTTTACTGGAGGAAAGAAAGTGTGGTGTTTTTTTCCAGCTTCAGGTCTCAGTATTCTGGAAGAGGAACGTGAACAACAGCCATGTCATTGCTACACACTGTGCAGCCCAAAGGAACCCTGGAAGATCTCACTGACAAAATAAGAGACACTTCCGTTGGAGTGATCCCACTCCTGCCTCTGAGGAATCATCGGCGTAAGCGTGATTATATCAATAAAAAATAAAAACATCATAAAAAGTAGTCAGGCAGAGATAAGTGTATTACTAATTATGAGCAGCGTGTCATGCCCTGAGTCCTTGCAAAATAAAATATAGTCCATTTTTACTATCTGCTTCCATGACTTCCAGATAACAGACACATTTACTTCCAAGGTCATATCTCATTTAACATGTCAAGAGTTTCAACCCCACGCAGAGAAACATCAAAGGCTCCTGCATCCCACCAGAACTGACAGGAGCATCGCTGTGTTGGAACCTCCTTAATAATGTGGTTTATCAGTAAGTATCAACTGAAGTTCATTACAGAGACAGGGTAAAATCTACATATAGATCTTCAAGATTTATAAAGTCCCAAAATATTTAGGATATTTAGGTTTTTATCCAAGAATAACAGGAGCAAGCACCAGCTGCTCTTTGATAAATGCAAATCAGGTATTGATGTTGGCAGAAGTTTGGGAATCAGAGCTACCAAAAGGGTGGAGATTCACATCAGGGACTCGTGTACCCAACTGCCTTATGCTGACAACTTCAAAATGGTGATTTGTACTGTAGGTGCAGACAAAATACCTGCAGAACACTCCCACCCAAACTGCCTCTGCAGTGCAATACAGCTGATGGGATACAGATGATGGGATACACTGATGGGATGCACTGATGGGATACACGTCTCTGGAACCAGCGCTGGCAGCCAACGTATGTTTTGTGGACCCAGTGCCCCCTGTGACAGCCCCACGTTGGCCATCCAGGTTGGTTTACTGCAACAAAGTCAGATCACTCAACTAGGAATGGAAAAGCCTTTTGTATTCTCCCTACATTTTCCAAGCTCCAGCAATTTTCAGCACTTTTAATTTATGTCTGTAAAAAGTTTAATGAACTTCTAAAGGGTTCCTGGGAAGGAAGGAGCAGCAGCAGGCATTATGTTAGGGAACTGGTCCTCCTGTACTGCAAGGGTGAACCAAGAAATGAAAAGAAACATAGGGGCCCTTGGGCAATTCAGGAAATGGCCCAAGGTACCACAAGAGGAATGACAATCCCTGCAGCCTCCTAATGGAGGATAGCCATGGGACATTCTACTTGCCAGGAGCTTTTGAGAGCGTGGGTGCTGCTGACTGGGAATGAGAATGTGTATAAATAAACAAAGAGCACACTGGCAATGATGTTAAATGATGCTTTGTATAATTATCACTATTCTGTGGTACCATTAACAGACAAAAGCACAGAATCTTAATGACCACGTTCTCATGGCCTCCTGCATTTGTTGTCTGACACCACGTGGCCATAAAACCTCCCCATGAATGCAGCTGCTGATGGCACAAGACCCACAGGCAGACGGCAAGAGTCTGTTTTAGCAACAGACAACCCATTTTGTAGACAAAAACACCAGTATCTTACTGCTGGAACCTGAAGTGAGGCTTGCTCCGTTTACCCAACATCCTGACAAGCCCCAGGGTCTGGCCCAGAAGCTCTGTACTTCCTGCCCAGTGTGGGAATTCCCCATCCAGTGAAGACTGGGATGCTTGTTGCCTGGGATGCTCATGGACCAGGATGCTCAAGGAACAGAGTGCTTGTGGCCAGGGCCTGCATGATCAAGATGGGTCCTGCTGACCAGGGGCCCTCCAATGCCTCTGCTCTTACTTCAACTCTAACAACAAATTCAGGTATATGGAGTTCTTGAGATTCACGTGAGTGACTTGAAAGCTTCTCCACCGACACTGAGAGCTTCAGGTCAAACGTTTGAAGGTTTTTGTGGGGAGCATCAGTGCAGACCACTTCTTGTTACAAGAGGAGCAGCACAGGACTAAGTCTGTGCTGAAGCACCTTCCACAGAACAAGGAACTCTCTTTACATCATTGTTACTCTTAACAAAATCAAGTTGCCGCCACAACGTAAACCCTACACAGCTCTAAGGCACCGAGACTTGGTATTTTATTTCTCAGCTGTGTACCTACCATTTAACTCTGAAAAATATTACTTATAAAAGATGATTCCTAAAAGCAAGGTTTGTAATTTTATTATGCCTCTGGGCTAGATTGGCTGATCTTTAAAGAAATTAGGCTGTACCTTTTTCATCTGATATCCACAGGACAATATTTTAGCAGTGAGAGTGGTTGGAAGAGATAGATCCATGGGGCTCTTGGCATGTGATGCACGTTTTAGGTAGCAAGGCTGGCACTGCCAGGCTCAAAGGGCACCACACAGCCTTAATAATGTGACACTGGAATTTGATGGATTATGCCTACCAATGGGAAAATATCATAAAAAGGCCATGAAGCAGACGGATCATGTGAAGAACACTCAGAAATGCAGACTAAAAAAAAGAGAAAGTAGAGCAAGAAGGAATCCCTGTGACACCACACTCGTTAGCAGTGACACAGAGACTTCTTAACCTCAATAATCAAAAGTCCCTTCCCATTTTAGAGAGGGCTGCGATTATAATAAGCATTTCTGCTATCACTACTCTGTTCTAACTTCACTTTGCAGTGTGAGACACCACAGTTGCCCCTTTTGGAGCTTTATTTACTCCTTATGGGAGGCAGGATGCCCATGCAGGGACAGCTATGATAGAGCTGCTGGACACTGACCAAACTGCCACAGGTAACAGCTGTGGATGATGCTGGTGGGGAGGGAGAAGGATCCCTCAGCTGTTCTGAGCCCATCCCACTTGCCTGCTGCCAGCCAGCCTGACTGGGTGACCACACTGGCTGACGCTGACACAACTGCCTCTGCACCAGGAGCTCCCACAGCCACTTCGGAGCAACGGTGAAGGGGAAGGTGCTGGAGCAAAGGAGTTTTTGGCCAGCCAGAAAACTGGCTGCCAAGAGAGGCCCTTCCCTTCTCCTGTCACCACGTCCAGCTGCAGCTCCTGACCTGCCTTCTTCCTCTGCCAGAGAACCTGAGGCCTTGCATGCATTTGGAACAAGAGAAGCATTCCCGCAGGCAGTGAGGGGGGAAAACCAAAGCAGACAATCAAAACAGCTTGGAATCACTATGTATTGAAAATTAACTTCTATTTTAACTATGATTTAATCCATACTTTTCTTTGGTAAATGTGCCAATAGGTGTTTGTTGCTTGCAGATTGTCACGCTAAGCAAAACATGAAGTCAATTTGTTCTCAAAGAAATTGATTTGAAAGCATTAGATTCATCAACATTCCCTTCTTCCAACAGAAAACAGGGTCTGAGAAACTCAATATTCTATCCCAAAACAAATCTTTAGTTTGACTTTTTAAAGCACCTGATTAACTTATTAAAGCAATGCATGGCTGGTGAGATGCTGCCCATCCATCACCACCACACTTCCCATCAAACCACTGCCCAAATGTTCACAAGCAGGGGCTCTGCAGACAAAGCTGTTTGTCCTGAGCAGACCTGCATCAGCTCCAGTGAGCAGATCCATCAGCCCAAATTGCCTGCAGATTGCAAAAGCTGAGCATCCTCCTAAATCATGCCACGCCATGTCCTAGTTGGAGAGCCAGCTCTCACCGGCGCTCCAGATGCCAGGTGATGAGAAGTGCCGATGTGTCACTGCCTCCAGAGCCATTTGCTTTACAGCCTGGCAAGGAAGGCCACTCTGAAATTCAGCTGTTCCCCATCAGCACTGGGAGTGACAGCCTGTGGAACGGGCATGGCACAGCATCCCTGCCCTCGGCCCCTGCTGCTGCTCCCACCAGCAGTAGCGGTTTTTCAACAAACACCTGGCAAGTGTATTTTTAAATTACATCCGTGGTTTGAGAGAGCTGTCTCCTGGGAAGGTCAGGAGAGGCTGGAGGGGTTTCCCTGGGGAATCTGGCTGTTCACTTTGTGCCACATGGCACATGGCCATTGTCCTGCGCATCACATCCTGCCCCAGGGAGGGCATGGGCAGCCCCCTCTGGCTGCAGGGGCATAGCACAGGAACCACCATCCAACTGCAAACCGCCCCTTTGGCTGCAGGATCCATGAGGAGTACCACCAAAATTGCTTTGCTGGGCCCCACTGCCTCCCCTGCCAGATCCCCTTCAGTACCAAACTGCCAAGAGGGTGGTCATGGAGGCAAACACGCCTTCCACTGCAACACACTTGAACAAGTGCTGTCAAAGCTTCCATATTTTCCTTAATTTTGCTTTTTTAAACAACGGTATTAGAGGTCTTCCTTTTAGCACAAAACAAAGAAATGTGACTTTCCACTTCCCACTCATTTTATTCCATGCTGACATTGCTGAAAATTCTATTTTTAAATAGAATTTCTTTCCAATGATGTATATTGGCAATCAAATGCAGGCACAGCATGGTTATCTGACAAGTTAAAATTCTACGGTATTTTCTCCTAAATAGTCTCATCTACTGATTACTTAGAAGAGCAAATCCCCTGCAAAACTGCACCCAGGCACTCGGGTTTTGCTCTGGCTGATAAATGTAAGCAATAAAAATATGTTCCATTCTACAGCAGTGCCTATTAAAATGTAAACACCACTGGAAGATTTTGAGCAGGCTACAGAAATGCTTTATTCAAAAGCAAAAGACTGTCTGAGGCTGCCAAAACCTGGCACGGCATGCCCATCCATCAGCCAGCGCGTCCCACCCGCGGTCAGTGGGATAGTTCTGTAGGGGTCAGACTGGGAACACTGGTGCTGAGGCTTTCCCTACCCAGGTCCAGAAATTAGAAGTCGCCATGGGAGCAGCACATCAGTTTGATGGGTGCCCCAGCCCCCCGTGTTCTGCTGGGCTAAGGGCAGAACGATGGCATCAGGTGCTTCCCCTCAGTCAGGCTTGAAAGAAGCCCTACAAGAGCCAGGGGAAGCAAATGGGTCCCATCCTGTGCTGAACTTTCCTACCTCTGAGGTCAGAGGTACATTTAGAGCCTGCATGAAGCAGGATGCTGAGGAATTAAAATTCAAAATGTTCCTCATGAATAATTCATTGAATGTGTGCAAGTAAGTTATAGCAATGTAAATATATATACAGCTATAAACAGATACGTATACATGCAAATTAATACAGGAAGGGCTCAAGTTACCCACAAGGAAAAATACCAGTCACCTAAGGAAGTTTGCTTCATGACATGTCAAACTACAGCTAAAGAAACAACCTGAAATTTATCCAGCTATGGTGCCAAGTGGTCCTTGTACCTGCGCACTTGCGACATTGCAAATCATCCTCACTAATTTACACTTGTTTTCTTCCCCAACTCAAGTTTTACTCTCCCTAACCCCAACCCATCACCATGGTCTGGCCTGTGCTGACGGCTCTGCTCTAGCACTCTGGCTGCAGTCCTCCCTGCCCATGTCACCAGAAGCCATCAGCTCAGCACCACCCTGTCAATCCACACTTGGCGGTGAAATTACATGAATAACAATTACCATGGCAGGTCAGAAAGTGCATTAAAACTCTGGAATTCTTATAAATGACAGAAGAATATAAACGACAGACACGGGTGCAGGGTCCATCGATCATCCTTTTCTCCCTCACAGCAAGAAAGGTGGGATCACATTAAAAATAGAACAGACACCTGCAAATAGACAGGTATTTATACAGAATATTGTGACAACTGTCATTTTGCATTAGTCAGTGAGATCCCACAGGACTTGGGCAAGTATTAACTGTGCCACGTTCTGTTTACTGGCAAAATATAATAAAATCTACCCTCCTGAATGGCTTCCTGGTGGGGCTTGCTCCTCTCCCTGAAGTCATTCATGAAATAAGGATGTTCCTCCAAGAGCCTGGGTAGAAAACACTTTACCTGGGCACCAGAGTATGTAGAGGGCAGGAATTTTTCTGATTCCTCTCTTGGACTCCTCTGTGCTTTTTCAGCATGGTTTAATGACACCAGACTCAAAAAATGACCACAAATGACCCCAAGTCAAGGCAGACCCATTATTTGATCGTTATCTGATTACAGTTCAAATGTTGAGCCCCAAAATGTGAAGATCAGAAAGAAGAAAGGTCTGTGTGCTCCTGAGAGCCCACTTCTTGGACAAGTTCCTCAAGGGTCTCAGGAAGAAAAATCCCAAAATCAAGACCTAGAGGTACTTTTGTTTATTTGCAACAATAAAAACTCCTTGCCCATACAGATGAAGCATTTCAGGATCTAGCTTGTGACCCTGAGCCTCATGCAATAAAAAGAGGACTTCTGTGAAGGTCCTAGACACTCCTTTTACATGGTGAAAGACATTTACATCACTAGAAGCAAAACATATCCTCAGTGGCAATGTAGTTCCTGTCCAAAAACACACCATGCCCTACATTTTATCATCAGCACAGTTAATCATTTATACACCCTGCAGAGGCAAGCAGTACCCACTGAGAAACACTGAGGCCCATTGCGTGTCCCGAAGAACACAGTGAGTACAGGGAAGGCAAAGCAAGGTGGAGAAGAAAAGACCTTGAATACGACCCCCAATGGACCAGGCTGGAGAAAGAAGACATGAGGGACGAGGGGACAGACAAAATCAGAAGGGACAAAAAGAATTACAGAAACAAGGGGGGAAATCAGGACAAAAACACGTGAACAAGGTAAAACTCCAAAAACTTTATGGTGAAGAAGAGGGACACAAAACAGATGCAGAAAGAGCACAGGTGCCAATAAGAAGTTCCAAACAAAAGGTGACAGAATTGGTATGGCAGGCAAGGAGAGTGCTCACTGTATCAGTGGTTCAAGGGGAGCTGCTGGGAGGAGAAGTGGGTTATCAAAGCATGGGAAGGCTTTCAGCAACAGCAGCTGGAGGAAATGGGGAATCCACAGTCTTCTGGAAAGAGCCACAAAAATGTTTTAAAACAACTTGCACAAGAGAAGAGGCGGACTGCTCTGATCAGAAACAGATGGTAAAAAGTAATGTGGCACAGTAGAAAGCAAAGAGCTGATCCACCTGTCACATGACACCACCAGAAGCATTTCATAAACACATATTAAAATTCAGGTTCTGTTTCCGAGTGCCTCTCACCAAGGGGACTGGAGAGGGCATGGCCTTGACTCATGTTCTGGCCAGCATTGAGGTTCCCAGCTGTGCCGACTCAGACATGTGCTCCTGACAAAGGCCATCTGTCAGCGGCCTCTGACACCCCAATTTTTCCCCTGTGTTGTCCCCGTGTCCAGGGCATCTGGGCTTGTTTGTACCACCCACGCCTAGTGTCGAGGCAGAGCCTGTTGCACAACTCTTTGTCATCTGCACTGGGAATTGGCTCAATGACCTCCCGCTCTGCCAGCAGTCGGGTGGGATGTACACCCAGCCCCAGTCATCACCCGCCCAGTAGAGAGGGACAGGCCACCTGTCCCGGACTCTGCAGGGTTTGGAGCAACCTGTCATGGCACTCTCAGCCCAGCCAGCTAGAAGAGATCCAGCTGTGGGCTCCTAGAAGAGAGGGGACAGAGCCAGCGTGGCCATACACAAAACGTTTGACTGGTACAAGCGATCAGCCCCTTGGGGCATCACTGCCAAGCACACAGCAGGCTCTCCGCCTTGGCCCGTCTTTAAATCATGACTGACATCTTTTTGGAAGATAAGGGTGCAACGAGAAATAATGACTGAATTCAGGCATCAGTAGTGGAATTTTCTGATGTCTGCTGCACAGGCCAGATGATCCCTTGAGTTGTTCCTCTTGACCTTGCAACCTGTATTTTAATTAATGTGCCCTCCTGGCTACAGGATATCAAGGAACGTTAGAGCTAACGATCTTGTGCTTGGGGGTTTTCCTCCTAGCGTGGAGGAAACAACCAGTACACATTTCTTTGATTTTGATAATCTAACGTTAAAATCATGACCTATCCCCAATCCACTTCAGATATTGTTTGTTTAATCAAGAGTTGGGCAATTTCAAGGTGTTTTTACAATTCAAATAATGTGTGGTTGCATGCTGAGCTGATTCTTTGATATCTGAACAGTCCTCCAATGCCAACCTCCTGGTTTTAATCTTCCTGGTATTGAAGGCAATCTAGTCCATCTTACAGATGTTTCTGATTAAATGAGCCTTGTTCTCTCCCCAGTTTTCACACAAATATATAAATATATTTAGAAATGTGACACAATGAACTTTACCTTCTTCTTCTCCTTAAGGCAACATTGGGTGACACAGATGGCTGATATTTTTTAGTCATTAAAGAAAAAGAAACAAAACCTAAAATTCTTTAAAACTAATTATTTTATTCAATACTCTGTTGGGGTTTTCCTCTAACAGCAGTCACTGCACAGCTCTCATAGGTTATACATAAGAGTTATTTTTGTGTATAAATGGCAACAAGTCAATAATTTTTGGCAGACAGTATTCACTGATCTGCTAGCACAAGCGCATCCAGCTGCTGATGTGCCTTAATGTTTCCCTGATATTGTTTTCTCCTAGAAAATGGAAGATCTAATCTACGCTGAAGGTCAGTCCCCACCAAAGGCTGCAATCAGTGACAGCCTTCATAAACTCACTGAAATTTGTAATATTGTGCAACATCCTCTCCCCTGTCACAGCAGCAGCTCCATCTACGTGTACTCTGCCCAGGACACTGCAGATCTGGAAGTACCACCACTTCTGCACTGTTGCTTGTGCATGAGGAATAACTGATCCATGGATTAAACTGGACTACATGGAAGCTGCTGGTGTGTAACCCTACATGCACTTCATGAAGAAGGATAAAGTCCTGCCCATGTTCCCCAGCAGCCTCCACCTCTGGTAGGGACATGCACCTGCCTTTAGAGCAACAGTGGGGGAAAATCCAGCCTTCAAAGGATCACCCTGTTCAAGTCAAAAACCCAGTATCTTTAAAAAAACCCCATAACTAAAACCTAGTCACAACCTTCTCACAGCACCTCAGAGCCAAGCAATTACGAGGCACTTTTAAGGAGTAATTTAGGTAATGAGAAAGTCAAGCAGACAATACACAAGAGGCAGTATCAGTGTGCTATGGTGCTCCCGAGCCCAGCCCCTGCTTGCCACAGTGCCAGGGCCTGTGCCACATCGACCCCTGTTGATGCATGGCTGTGGCTCCATCATGGCTGCAGAGGGCTTTCCACAGAAGCCTCAGCTGCAGCTCACGTTGGAGCGTGTTTAACACTGACGTGTATAAAGTATGTTGGGTAATTGCTGCTGGAATTCAACATGTGCTGTATCTCATCTAGAAGATGCAATTTACTGGCTCTATTCCAGTAAAATAACTTTATGACTTTCTGTCATGATAAATAACAGTTTATAGCATAATGGAATTAATATTTACTTTGGAGCTATGTGGACTATTCAAATATAGTTGCTATATATAGAATCATCTCCACACCGCTGGGCTTCTAAATGCTGTGAACTGACAAGACAACACGCAAATATTAAATTCCAGTGCCCTCCAGCCACTAATAAACCTTTAGATTTTGGGTTTGCCATCGAAACCCTTCTATGTATTTTATACAGCTATGGTAATTCAAGAAGTGTTAATTCAGAAGCAGGACAGACTGGGCAGGAAGGGCCTTTGGGGTCTGGGAGCTCCCTCTGCCCACTCTAAGAATGGAGACAGGGCAGGACCATGGGTCTGGACCACCAGGCTTGGAGCTGGAGGCAGAAACCTCAGCAAATGTTCACAGGAAAGATCATGATTTAACACACAAAAATTGATTATGTTTTTGTCTTTGTAAATGTACTGTTTATTATTCCAAGAAGGAGAGATTAAAGAGACACTGAAGTCTAACCATGTCTCTTCTTCACAGGAGGCAGGAAAAGAGATGGTATTTAATCTTTTTTAAGCTCAAAACCAGCTTCCTTTTAGTAGGAAAACACTCAAATAAATTGTCCTGGCTGTGGCAGGTAGGACATTACACAGGGAATGGAGACTTGCCCCCAGAGAGAACAGTGAGCCTGACTGACAGAATGACATGGAAGGGTCAAGCCGTTGCTCCCATCATGCACACGCAGAAGGAAGCACAGCAGGAGGATTAGGTGGTGCAGCAGTCACAGGCACTGCACATCCCACTTGCAGTGCTCTGGCATTCCCGTATCGCCTCATCCTGCTTTTATTCAAAATTCCTTCATGGCAACAAGCACACAAAAATTGCAGGCAAAGTGTAACCATCAACAGAAAAGCCCACACAGTATCACAGAGTGTCTGGGGTCAGACAGAAGGCAGAATCTTCACAAACATATTTATAGTGCTCTAAGACACTGCAGTCCTCTGGAGCACAGGGCCTTTTAACGGAAAAACACCACGTATTTGTCGTGGTAAATGACAAGGAGCTGCACCAGCAGCACGGGGCTGTCCAGAGTGGCATGGAGTGGAAATGCCACGGTGGGGGCTGCAGCAGGTCAGTGCCAGCCGGAGCAAAGAGGCAAGGGTTAGGGTTAGGGCTCCCCAGCACAGCCCTGCCACCAACACAAATCACCCCAAAGAGGCGCCAGGACATGCCCCACCAACCCTTAGGCTTTGCACTGGGAGATCTGAATCTGTTAATTTTGATGCCTGAAGCTGTAACTTCACGAACTTGTTACTTTAGAAGAGTTCAGAGCTACTGCACCTTACTTTGAGAACTCACCCAAACATTAAACCAAGCGCAGCTCTGCCGAGCGCTGCAGTTACAGACGGACATCAGGCCCTCCGTGGTGCAAGAAGCAGTGTCCAGCTCCAGCATCACCACAGCACCAGCAGGTGAGCAGCGGGGGCTGGGGGGTGAGGGACTGGGGTCCGGTTGTGCCATCAGCAGCCCCCCGGGACGGGAGTGAGGTCTCTCCTACACGGAGTGTGCTGCTAATCCCTGGCAGCCACGCGATGGCAGCAGAAATATGGGAACACTGGAGCGGACGAATGCGTTATCCCACCGCTATAAGGAAAAGGTATTCTGCAGAGACGAGGCAACTGCTACATGTAACCCAACGTTCACAATGGTTTTGAAACAAGCAGAGAGTAAAAAAACTGGTTTTCCTCCTGAAATACAATAATTCACACTTTCTGCATTCCTGATATTGCCTACAGGGTCATCTGTGCTTCCCTGCTGTAGCACAGACACAGCACAGCCCTCTCCCCTGGCGACTTTAATCTGACCTACAGCAGACACAGCAAGATTCAGAGCACAGCTCCTGCTTCACATTAATTCCTGGAGGTCAGACCCCAGCCAAGGACTGGGAGAACCCCTCGCTGCAGGCACTGCCAAGCTCCTTCCCTGCTCCCCTCCGTCACATCTCCCTTTCACTTCACACAGGGTATTAGTGACAATTAATGCTTTATATGTCCAAAGAGTGTGCAAACACCAGCTAATTAATTCTCATCTCTTGCCGATAAAAAGGGGGAGCAAATAACATCCTGCAAAGGGGTGGCCATTTGAATGTGCCAGACAGGGCCACACTCTGAAATTCCCTTTTGCAAGGTTCTGTGTCTGTGCTGCTTGTTGGGGACACCACCACACTGTGTTCAGGAATTCCAGTGCCTTCAACCCTGACAAGAGTCTGCTCTCCCTGCTCCACACACACACCTTGATAAGCGGTATCTCGCTCTCTAACAGGAACTCGGAAAATTAAAATGTTTAATGCACCCCTGATGCATACAGAATTAGCAGCAATACAGAAAATGATGCTTGCTTTCCTGCCCAAGACCCAGTGAAATAAAAAAATAAACAGGAGCTCATGAAAAGCCAGGCAGGGAAGGCAGAGCCACCGAGACTCCTCGCTTCCCGTGGAAGCCCTTATCTCCGTCACAGCCCACAATGCAATTACAAGATTACAAGGCACATGCTGCTCCAGCATCTGGATCCTCTGTGCAATCACAGGGATCCCTACAGAACCAGGAAACCTCTTAATCTTGCGAGGAATGGCACAGATTCTCCTCGCCGTGTGGCTCCCACTGACCCTACTCCAGGAGCCACCTCCAGGGACAGATGTTGTTTTTCAAGTTCATTTTTCTCCACACAGGCACAGAAAGGAACTGTGTGGTCAAGCAGGTAAATGGTGACTACCAACTCTGGCCCATAAAGTACTGATTTTGTTTTGCTGTAAACTGTCTCATCTACATTGCAAACTCTGCGATAAAGTTTGGACCAGTACCCCTCCACTCCCATCCCAGTCCCCAGCACATTAAACCCAGCCCACAGAGCTAGCAATCCAATCTCCATATATTTTATTCTCAATATAGTTCATTTCTGGCCACTGATCTTTAGATCTCTTATTGGATTTTGTTTTCGTAAATGGATTTTTCCCACAGAGCTGGCAGAAAATAGATTTAATTTCAAATTTCTCTAAACCGAAATATTCAATATAAATGTCAATGTGTGTTTGTGCCATACAGTCCATGTGGTGAGACAAGCCTCATGTTTCAGAGGGGTGTAGGGGGGGCCTCCCAGCTTATTCTTTGTCTGCCTACTTGTTCTAATGTTTTCTTTCACAAGGATGACTGAACAGTAGAAAAGTATATATACGTATGAAACTTTTTTGCTTGTTTTGTTTTGTTTGGGGGGGGTGCAAAAATCAGTATAATATGTAGAGAAGATTCTCCCTCAGCAGAGGATTCTGCAAGCTGACATCCCCACGCACTCACCACAGAAGTCTAGGTTGGAAGGGACCCCAAGGACACCCTGCCATGGGCAGGGACACCTCCACTAGTGCAGGTCACCGGCTCCCTCTCTCCCCACAGCATGGGGTGCAGTTGCACCACCAATTACTCAACAATTTCAATCCAGCCCAATGCTAATGTCATTAGTCTGCAGAGATCCTTTTGCAATCATTTACATCAAAACTGCCTTTACATGCCAAATGACAAATGCTCAGACTTCAGTGAATGGCATTTGAATTACAACCCTACCACATGTAGGCTCAGCTTTGTTCATGCTATTTATTAAACAGGGGAAAAAACGGTGATGCAGCCAATTACAGAGCAATTACCTGAGAAGTGCTGCAAACCTGTTGCCTTGCACTGCAGGGACAGTGGTTGCCCTTGGCTTGGGCAGAACTTGCCTATGGGCCACCTGCCTGGCAGAACATCCCCCAACGTCACACACAGGCCACGATCTCAGCCGAACCTTCATTCTGAGACACCCATATATTAGGAAAACTTTTATTGCTGGAGTTAAACAAGCCATGACAATTAAAGGACTAGGAAGCTTACGGATCTACCGAAGAATAAAATCTCCTGGACATGTACAGGGTGTTAGGAAAAGATGCCAAAACTCATGAGTATTTGCTGTGACTTTACGTTACTGCAGGAGAATAAATCAGGACCCTGATATAGGAAAGGATTATTGATATGCATGTTCCCTTCCGAAGAGACTCCCAGGAGACCCATTCCAGATTTAACGATAAACCACACTCCCTTTCAGAAACAGCAAAACAATGCTCCCATTTCCTAGGACTGCCACCAACACAGGAATTGTTAAGATGTCATCATAACCCTGCCATAAACACCACCTGGAACAGGTAACAAAATAAAACCCAACCCCAGCTCATGAACAGTCAATACCTCCACACTTCTGCACCAGCATCTGCCCATAATGCCTGTTGTGGAGAAGTGTGTGTGCCACAGCAAAGCTGGGGAGATGTTGTGGGACTCTGGTCTCCAATGAGATACACGAGGTTAAGGGAGAAATTGGTTAGAAGGGGCATCAGTCAAATCTCAGGAGAGGTGTCGGGACAATGCTGTTTGCAGCAATGAACAGGTCTATGTAAAACTGCCCCTCCTTGCAAGCAGCTTCTCCCTTGTTCAGGGCTGTTCATTTGTGATAATGTATGCACACGTGTGTGTCACAAGCCTCTCACATTGAACTCTCATTTCTCCTCCAGACCCATTCCACAGTATTTCTCTGGAATGCATTAAGCAGCCCGACTGAACAATGCAATCCTAATTAGTTTGCGAACTACACAGCTCACCTCTGAGGGCAAGCAAACCCCATGTAAATTAAAGTGAATTGGCTCAGGCTGTCCTAGGAATCTCTCCCCGATTAGTGCTGCTGGCACCTGCCACCTCCGAGGCTGCTCCCACCCTCCGGTGACAACCCACGAGCAGATTTCACCCACGACAGCAGGGAACGGTGACGTGTAAAACCATTCTGCAGGTCAATATTCCATGGTGAGCTATTTTACACCAACCAGAAGAGCCTACTTGGTCATTTACCAAAACGAGAAGTCTGGTCCTTGGCTGATGCCCCCAGCCCCAGGCTGCAGGAGCCACAGACACTGTGCCCACCCCGGTCACTCAGCGCTGGGCACAGAGACGCTGCGAAGACCCAGACCCCACAAAACCTGGGCGAACTTTTGACGGTGATGTCCCAGGGTTTATGCGGTAATTGAATAATCTAAAATTTTCATTCCTGTCCTCGTGGACTAATCTGCAATAGTGTTAAGGGACTGTTATGATATTAATTAAATACAAGTCCTGCATACAAGATTGATACTCTGCATCTCCATCTCCACAAGGGAGTTTCTCACTTAATAAGGCTGAAATAAAGTTTTGGTTTTTTGTGATTTTTTTTTTTTAAGGAATTAATAAACATTATCATATTATACTGAGATAAAATACCCCTATCTACAAGAGAACAAGATATTTCAAATACAGGAGCTGTGGTGCTTGGAGCAGGACCTGTAGGCACAGCTCTGCCCCAGCCTCAGGACAGCCCTTCTCCATAACCACTCCTCAGATATTGGGGTTTGGAGAGACCAAAATATACTCAACACAGGATAAAGAGCAGCAGGATCAGCATTGACCTTCTGAAATGCAGAGGATAAGAGGGAAATTCACTATAAAAACATGACCTCCTTTTAAATTTAGCCGTTTGCTATGAATTCACATGAAGGTGCAGTTACAGGTGCCTGGAAAAGTTCACACACAAGGAAAGGCAAACGCAACCGCTGAGCCACTGACTGTGGTGCAGAGCAGCACCGTCTGGAAGGATGGCAAAGCTGTTCCAACACTCTCCTAACTATTATTTATTAGTTAAAATTTTTAATTATGTGAATTGATTAGGAACACATCGCCAGGGATCCCAATTAATTAGAATTTTTAAAAGGATCACAGACCAGAGATTCCACAAAGAATTGCGCAAGGAGGTGTATTAAGGGAAAGGCCAAATTAACTTCTTTCTGGTTTATCCAGTGTTTTCTAACAAGGTTGTGATCAGATTAACCAAGTAATACCCAAACTCCTCTTGCACAGCAATGCTAACCAAGCCAACAGCTTGAGGATTTCAGGCCATTCTTATTTATTATGCACTTGGTTAAATAGTTTATTCCTCCCAATCCTTATTTATTTAAATGAGTGTATTCCTAGTTAAGTTAGTTTATTCCTTATTTATGTCCCAAATTTGCTTTAGCTGCCTTGTCCATGCTCACCAAATCCTTCTATATGGTTCTGACAGACACCAACATCCCCGAGGATCTGGTGTAGACTTTTTGTTTCAAAATGCATTTTTCTCTTTACCCAAAACCTGGAAAGACACAGGAGCCGTCACATTGATGACACCCAGGAAGGAGTTAATTATTAAATCTTCTGATACAAATCCCTGCTCAGAACTGGCTGGTCAGTAGTTTCACGGGCCAGCATGTTCCTCTGAGCTGCCGTTTCCAGAGCAATGTTTGGATGCTATTGATGCTCTTGGCTGTCAGCTCTGCAAGTACTTTTCCATCAGTGCGATGATGATCCCTATTTATCTTCTGGCTGCAAGAGTCGCTGAGATGATCTGGCAGTGCCACAAGGCAGACAGTTATTTCATGCCCTGTTAAACCTGAATGCGGCTAACTACGGTATCACTCCAACTTTGAGAAAAGCCTTTTTTTGTTATTTTAAATCTGCTGCCTACATGCCCAAGCCGAGAACATCGCTTCCTTTTAGGATGGTATCAGAAACCTAAACCCAGAATGCTGTCTGTGAAGTACCATGGTGTACTGATTGAGTAATTAACTAACATGGTTAAAACTACATCATTCTGCCCAAGCAACACCTGGAGGTCAAGAAAATGGACTTTTTCTGCATTGTTCAGAAAGGAGACTGGCAGTGACCTCCCAGGTGCGCCTGGGGATGAGAGGGCACAAGTAACTTCTTGGAAATAAAATATAAGGTACTAAAGGGGTCTTCAGCTGGAGAAGGGTGTATGACTGAATGGTCAAACCCTGGTACATCCAAATCACAAAGCAAGTATTTAACACTTAATTTCCTAAGTGGTGAATGTGATCAGCCATGGGGAGAAACCCTGAAAGCTGCACATCTTCCAGCTCCCGCAATGGCCCCAAGGGGAGCTGTGGTTTTCCAGAAGACACACTTCAGTAAAACAGAAATTACTGGATTCAGTGCTGGGCTATTTGAGCTAAACCTGATCACCACAACATACATGCAGTTGGATCCTCCAAGGCTTGATGGCTCCATCTTTGGAAAAACCTGCCTGAAAGTTACAGTTCTTTCCTTACATGTTTGTGTGGCAGCCAAGGGTCATCACCAACCCCTTGCTACAGGTAAGGGGGCACTACAGGGTCTGGTGTTCTGCATCATGAAAGTTCACAGAAGTTAACTAAATCACATTCTGCAAGCCCAAAACAAAAACAAGGCACCATTTCTGTGATACTGACTTTTTTTGTGTGTGTTTGTCATAATAAAACATTGTTATTGGATGTAAAAATTATGGAGCAAAGTTATGCCTCTCTGGTGTAATATAATGCAATCCATTTAACACTATTTTAAACCCCAAAACCTCATTAGAGCAGACAGAATGTAAGAATGACAAATAGCCCAGGAGGAAGCTGGAGCACAAGATGAATTCTGGGCACTCATCCCCTTCACATTGCTGGCACTGACTTAGGGGATGCCGGGGGGTGTCAACACCAGCACCGTGCAGTGAGTGCAGGGTGCCCGTCACCCTGACAGCAGGGAGTTAGTGCCACCCAAAACACCTGCCAAGGTGGGCCTGAGAGGGGTGCTGGAAAGCTCTGCTTAAGCCCTAAATCCAGCCTGGAAGCTTCCAGACAGGCCTGGAGAGACAGGCCTGTGGTGGACACCCCAATTACCCTGACGCTGGCACCACACTGGGCCAGGCTCGCAAATCAGCTGCAAACTTAAACACACAATCACACCCCCGGTGGCCTCGTGCTTCTTGGCTAAAATGACACAGCTACACATTATAATTACACCTTTTAACACTCTTTGACCACTTTGGTCCTTTCCTTTCCTTGCAGCTGGAGTTTAAGACAGGAAAGTGGTGTTACACAATGACATATTTTAGAATAAACAGGCTTATTCCAGAAACACTTTCTCAGGTGAAATCACCTGTCTGAATGTCTCAGAATGGCTGAATACTATCATCAGAGCAACAGTTCCTTCAAATCATGCATGGATTCTGATGTGAATTCAACAGAAATTGTACACCTGTATAGTGCAAGACCAACACTTGATCAGCACACAGAAATTACAGCAATTGCTATGAAAAACTAGCTGGGATCTGTGAGAATCAGGCCAGACCCACTGAAGCCTCCGTGGTTACACAGAGTGCTGTGCAGCCCACCCCGGGTCGCCCTTGTGCGGTGCCTGTTGCAAACACCAGAGTCTACCAGAAGATGCTGGGTGTGGAGACATGCCTGTGCCCGTCCCTCCGCAGTCACACAGCCCCACGAGAGCCAGCGAGCAGCCGCACAGCTGACGGTGCAGCTGCACTCACAGTTTGCTCAAAGGAGTAACAAAAAAAGTAGGTGTATTTGTTGGGGGTGAGGGGAGCTGTGGTTTAACCCCAGCTGGTAACTAAGCACCAGGCCACAGGGGGCAGCTGGGAATATTTTTCTGAAGGTCTGGACATCCTTGGGTTGAGATGCCTCTAGGGGAGCTGCTGCCTCCCAGCCAAGCAGCACCCACAGCCAACCCCGCCGCGCTCCTACCTCCACTCCTTGCACCTTCAGCTTCATGTGATCCTCCCTGGTGGTTTTCCCGTCTTTCCTTTTTTTCCAGCAATATCCATCTTTCCTGTATTTCACTTTCTTCCTGTTGTACAGGATCATAGAACCATTCTGTGGTCTGAAAGCAAGAAACAGGTTTGGATTACACAAAGCAACAAAACCAGCCTGAGAGCGTCTATGAAGCAGCGTCCCATAGACCAGTGAAAGGCTTCACAGAACAGAAACAGTCAGGATTTGACATCAAATAAATGTTCCCCTTTTGTTGCCGTCACCTGGTTGAACCGATATTTGCAATCTACAAACTTTTATGTGAGCATCCGATACCTAATGCCAGAAGTGCAGGTTAAAGAAAAAAAAAGGGAAATCTTATAAAATAGCCAACATTTTCACAGGATGTATTTGCCTGCTACATGCTGAAAATTAGAAAAAAAGAAAATTTAGGGAAAAAAAGGATTGCTGCTATTTAATTACAGACAATCTCTTTCTCTTGCTAACACATCAGCAGGGTGAGATTCCAACCACCTTCAACACTGCACCAGGGCATGGCTGTTTGCTTGAAAAGAGAAAAGGATAAAAGTATGAGCTTATACATGGGTTTTGCTTTCTGCTTAGATCAGTGCTAGACAGGGAGTAACCTCCTCCCTTCTGAGCGCCTCCTCAACTTCAAAGACACAGGAATATGTTTTCCACTTAGACACCACATTGTCCCTAAAGGTATGGTGACACCCAGCAGACAGGAGCAAGAGTGGTTTGGGTGTATAACAACATCCACAGAGGTTTTGCCGTCTGCTAAGACGAATCACAACCTTGCTGCAGCAAGAGGAAATAAAAAAAACTCCCCAAGGCTGGAAGGCAGTGAGTGTCCCATGCTGGCAGCAGAAGCAGTGAGCATTTTTTCCACATACACACAAACATTTATTGCCTGTGACCAGAAACCCGAGCTCCATCCTCCCAAAATGCACCTCCTCCTGCCCCCTGGGTCCCAGCAGCCTGGACCAAGGCTCAGGGACCTTGGGGGTTTGGGAAGGTTGCTCCTCCTCTGTACTCCTACACGTCACCCTGAAAATAAACACCTGGGTGTCAGCGCAGCCACAGCATCTGTTTGACAGCACTGTAGAAAGCATGGGATTAATTCAGTGGAGATATTACACATCTCATTTCAATGTTTATTTTATAAACCCCCAGTTGGTGCACATGTCAGCTCAAACCCTTCTCACATCATCACAGATCACAGAGGCACTGTTATAAAATGTTATGCGGCTGATGGCGAATCACCTGTGTGGTCAGGGCGAGCGACGAAAAGACAGCGTGAATGGATCTCCTGCTTGGTGCCTTACCACTCACACGTGCAGCGCTTCACAAAACGCATGCTCGAAGGACCTCAAGGTTTCTGATGTCAGGGAAATCCTGCTTTCCTCACCTTCAGCCCCACGCAAGCACAGGGAGCACAGAGCAGAGCTCTGCAGCCTCGCTGCTGCTCTGCAGGGCTGGAACTGGGTTTGTTGGTTTATTTCTGGGATGAATAAGGACCATAGTGAGAGTGCACAGGCAAAGCAGTTAATGAGATTTATATAAAATAGAGCCCAATGAAACAAAATCTCTTCAGGATCTCTGGAGCAGTTGTCAATTTTGATAAGAGTGTATTGAGCTGCTTTAAGGCTCACAGAAGAAGGCTGGGTTTTAAAGATAAATTCATGAGATGAGATGCAATTTAACCTGATCTACACTGCTGCTGCATTTCACCCACTACAAGGAAGAATGGAGAGGGAAGCTCTGTGCTGCTCATTCCTCAACATTCAGACAGCCTAGAGCAGCCAACTGATGGTGTAGGAAGAAGCAGCAGGTGAGGCCTTTTGGGATTCCCAGGCCATGTGACAGGTGTGACTCCAGCCCAAATCTCCTCTGAGGGTTTTGTCACTCAACCTGAATTTGGGGATTTCCTTTGTATCTTTGCAGTGAGAGGGACGAAGCCGCACGTCTGAGCGTGGGCTACCCCAGGACTGCAACTTCTGACTGACTCTGGATTTCCTCTCCTTCATGAGCCTGTGGCACATAAAAGCTGCCTGGTCTCTATTTTGATTTCTTGCCTGTGGCCTAGGGGAAGGACGGGGAAGGACAGGAAGAGTAATTGCAAAGCAGAAATCCTTTTGTCTTGAATATTGATGAGATCTGAGATGCTTTCCTCCTTCTCACCCTGCTATCCAGTGCCACAGCTCCAGCAAATTGCCACAACAGCCTAAGAGCTACTTTTGCCCATATTGTTCCTGCTACAGCCAGGAAGAAGATCCTAAATTCCCTTTTCTGACTTATTTTTAATGCAAACATCATCCCCTGTGGCTGATGAGTCTGGAACCTGCTGGTTGCTTGGGGCGACCCAGAGCTCCAGACAACACTCAGGAGCGACCACGGGCAATGCATAAACTGGAGTTTTCCTCAGTAAGATGGTGAAAGGCAAGAACAGAGGAAATGGGATTTCCAGAGAAGATTTGCCAGAGATGTCATTTTGGATTTGACACCCAGCTCAGCTGTGCTCTGGCTCCAAGTCCTGGTCGGAGGGGGTTTTGTTTCTTTTGGATAAAGTCCTTTACCTGGATAACAGGAATTGAAACCTATTTATCTTCTTGTGAACAAGAACCAGATACAATGAGGAAGTAAACAGAAAACAAGTTAAGATTGGGATATTTAGGATATTTGCTTTGTATCTGCCTCTCCATGTTCTCATAAATTTAGGTCCCTCTGGCCTAAAGGACCAAGATTTCCCCCTAATCACATTACTGCAATATTAATAACACTGTTCAGTGCAACCAGTTCCCTCTAAATTGTCACATCAAGATAAGGTAAATGTCAGACATATCAGTTAATGAAAACTACGTTTTACTGCCTTGGCAGCCAGGGGTGCCAAAAGGGAATTGCAGGTACTGTAAATCCAAAAACTTCTCTTTTTCAGGATAACAGAGTAAGATCATCTAGAACCATTTCTTGAGAAGGTCCATGTCTCTAAAAATTATTTTTTATTTTATCATCTTGCATTCATTCCGATTCAAAGCCAAGGAGGATATTTAATGCAGCAATAGAGATGTTTAATGCAGGTGCCATAAAGCAGAGGTACCATATACCAGATCGTTCCTGTACCACAAGCGGTCACTCTGTGCCTGGGTGACAAGCCCCCTCCATCCCTGCCACCCACTGCACTGCTCCTGCAAACAGCCTGGATGATTCTACTTTTCACCTGCATGATATTTTCTCTAGCTATGAAGTTATCATGGAGCCAAGGGACAACAGTAGGGGACTATCTTCCATCTTTTGTATCTATGCATGATAATAATGAGAAATTAACTTCTGCTCTCCCAAAGGAGCAACCTCCTGGTGCAGAAACTGCCTGGGAAAAGCTGGAGTTCTGGAAGAAGTGCTGGAAAGCAACAGAGCCTTGCAAGAAAATATGAACACAAAGAGGATCAAGTCCTCAAATCAGTCTTTATCCAGGCCAATTTGGGAATGGGGAGAAGCGTCAAGAGCAAGTGCAAGCAGGGCCTCCCACTCAGCTAAAGCCCTCCCATGCAGCAGCCCAAGGCAGGCAGAGCTCTGGGGATACCAAACACTCCAGGTGATGAACTCCAAGTAACCACCTATTCCTTTCTCCTTTTTGTCTGCACTGTGTGCAGCTATATGGCCCTCACACTGCAGCAGGGATGGATGAGGACCGTTGGTCAGGAATGCTCCTGACTGACATCACGCTCTCAGAAATACCTCATCTCTTATTTCTTGTTTCTGCCCAAGAAAAAAATCTGATGACAGAAGTTATTTCTCCTCTGAGAAATGCTGTTCTCCAAGTCTTCATTTACTCTGACATTTCCCCTTACTGTACCTGGGGCTTATCAGAAGATTAAAGCCCAAAATGGAAAACCAAAAGAGGAATCTTAAGCAGTTGCAGCCCAGGACGTCACACCCACCCCTGGCCAAGCTGACACCCCGACACTCACTGTTGATTTAGGAGGTCACCCAGACTCATTAAGGACAGGGTCACACTCTGTCACCTCACAGGGACAGGCTGCTGCCATTACAGTCTCCACTCTCTCTGGAGAGTGCAAACTGGGATTATTGGCATGGTAACCAAAGGAATCACAGATTATGTGTTTGAAATCTGCCCTATCTTTGAACTCTGCAGGTATGAAATAAACTTCAGAAAAAGTCTTTTTATCCACGTAAGAAGAGGTATAAATCACAAGAAAATGTGAACACTCTGCAAGTTTTTTGTATTGAGAATTAAATGTCACTTGTATTTAAAATGCACGTGAATTTACTTTGTATCTATAATATTTAAGAAGTTAAAGTCACAGACTTAGCAATTTTATCCAGAGTTGTGGTTAACACAATGGCTAATCCCACCAAGGGAGCATTAATTGGTGTCTAGATGCTCCTTCTCATAGCAGCAGTACGCCATAAAACTTAATCCTTACCTCCTCTTTCCAGCGTGTAGCCTCCGTGTTCATCAATGAAAGTAATGTGATTCATTAAGTATGGGAGTAATTACCTGTGGCTCCAACAAACAGGACTGAACAAGCCCGTGCCAGTGCCAAGTTGGCTCTCGTGCCATTGCACAGGACTGCCAGGGGCTGCCAAGGAAAGCCTTTCTGCACAATCGGGATAAATGCTGATGGCTGCAACGCAAACTGCAGAGCACTATACAACTGCTGGGCATCTATGCCGTGGGCTGGGACACCTGCTGACAAGTCTTACCCCAAAAGCAACTTCTCGGGGCTATATAAGGAGTTATCAGGATGCTGGTGCCGCGTAAATTCATCCTGCAGATATTCTGTTTGCACAATGCATGGATACAACAGTTAATCCCAGGAACATCTGGGGTTCTGCTGACTGAGGCAGGACCAGACCGTCCTGCCAGCAGTGATGACCCTGCAACACAATGCAGGCAGGTGCCAAGCGCAGCAACTTCCCTGTGGGCAACAGGGCAGCAGAGCCTTGCCTGATGTCCCCAGCAGGCTGAGGAGACCAAGAGCATCAGGGCAGCTATGGGCACCTCTTGTAACAACAATTCCAACCAGCACCACTTCTCCTGTGCTAAGGCCTATTTTCATGAATGTTCCGGTAAAGAACATCTTTGCTCTGCGTACTTACTCTTGACACAACTAAAAAAGAGGGATCAGTGCTAGCAGCACTAATAACAGTGATACAACTAATAACAGGATCTGACTTTTCAGTAAACATTTACTCTGCTGCCATTTATACTTAATGGTATTGAAGCTGTTGCCAAAAAATGAATTCCACAAAAGACTCACCCAGCATCTCTGCCTATCATGGTTACTCAGCCTGATGAATTCTATCATTAACAATTTTCTTCTTAGAGCCAATAAAAACAAAACAAAAAAAAACCCAAAACAAAACAAACAAAAAAACCCCAACAAAACAAACAAACAAAACAAAAAAAACCCACAACAACAAACCACTGAAGAGACGTTTCATTCCAGCACAACCAGGAGGGCAAGCTCTGCTTTCCCTGTGAAACAGTGAGTCAGAACTCAGTTCAGCACCTTGTCCAGAGCTCACTAGGCAGGAAGATCCTTTGGAAACAGTGCTGTCCCAAAGCTAACAACATTTTACTGATAATGACATGATAATTCATGTGTTGACGGCTCTGAACCCTGTAACAGACTTGATAAAGAAATTAGAAACAGTCTTTATGAACTCCTCAGAACACCAAGCAATTGAAGCGTCCTCATAACGATGTAGGACCAAAGCTGGAATATTAAAATTGTCATTAAGTGGAATGCACATGAAATGCTAGAAAGTCTTTCGGCAAATTATTTCTTGATATAATGACATGCTATAGAACTAAATCTTAGTACAAGGTATGAAAAAAGACAGTTAAATCAACTTTGTTCATTTAAATATAATTTTAAAGGAACTAGCGTTCATCTCTTTATTGCTCAAGGATTTTTATCAATTTCTTTAGCCCTCATTTATTTCTCTTCTCTACTCCCATGGGGATGCCATTTGATTTATTGGGAATTAATTCTTACAACTCATGAATGCTTTAAACTATTTTCAGATTAATCACCACAATGTCTGTTGGCACACTGAGGAGAGCCCTGTTCCCTCTCTGTGCTCACACACACCAAAGGGCTCCAGGCCCCAGGTCCCAGCAGCCTTTCTGCCTTATTGACTGCTCTCTCCATGGACATGGGTTGTTATGGTGAGGACCAGGGGTTCCAATTAACTTTTAAAAGATTTGTTTGGAGATGGCCTCCTCCTGCGGGCAGTACTTTGGTTCTGGATCTGGTCACTTCCCAGCAAAGCAGTGACACACGTGTGCAAATGCTGCCATGCTCTTATGAGTCAGGGAGAAAAGGGAAGAAAAATTCTATTTATTTAGTTAACTTACTTCCAGCTCAACTGCCTCACTCATTACAATCACCAGCTCAAGGCTAACAAGGTTTTCCCACCTGTGCTTAAGTGAGGCTGTACCTTGGTTTTGTCCAAAACACCACATATCAGAGGAATTTGCCAGGACATGCTCAATGTCTACATCCTTGGGCTCTAGTAGGTGTCACGTCCCCAGTAGAGAATATGGTGGGAGCTATGTGGGCTTTGCCAGGGATTGGGAAAATCTCGCTGGGGACAGGAGAAGAGCAGAGCTCTGAGGAAGGAAAAGGATTCCTGGCTCTTCCTCTGCTAGCAGTGTGGAGCTTGGCTCATGACTTGAGACACTATAAAAATCCATAAATATTTGAAAATTGAATAATAACTCATTAATTATAAATTTTAATTGAGAACCACTTCAAATCATAAATGCAGTTTGACAGTCAATAAACTTCCAACACTGCAAGGCAGCAAAGCAGGGAAGGCTGGAGGAACAGGCAACGCTGGTATGGGAGGGATCAACTCCCCAGATGTGCTCCAGTATCACATCTGCCCCCCATCAGCAAAGCCAGGCCTGGTGGAAGATGGGCTGAGCACTACAGGAAGGGCTGGCGAGGAGACACGGTGCAGCTTGACAGCCACCATTGTCTTGCTCTGTCCAGACAAAAGCATCATATGTAATATTGCAATTGAATTAAAAAAGGTTGATTTTCCTTGTACTCTCTTGATTGCTGATTAATAGTAACTATCAACATAAATCTGGATTAACCTGGAAACCAGAAATACTCAAACTGCCCCGGAAGCTGGGCTGATGGCGCTGGCTGTCCTCGGCCCTCAGACAGAACCATTGGCTCTTTGCAGGGCTGAAGCTTAGGACTGAGCTGACTGTTGAGGTTAGTTTTAAGATGGGAAAACACAAGTGACCACACTCCTGTCTGGGCAAAGCTCAGTGCTCCAAACAGGTTCACAAGTGGTGGCACTGACCAAGCCTGAGCTCTTTTCAACAGTCACTGATTACGTGCTGTGCTTGAGGCAGATGCCAAACACCCCACAGCAGCCTATTCTCAGCCCTTCCTCTCTTTCAAATGAACCTCACAAATATAATCTGTTTATTTATATCAATTTAGTCCCATCAATTAATGATGACAAGGCAATTAACTAGAATGCCAGACAATAAAAAATAACCACATAATGCCTTCTTTAGAGGAAATCTATTATGTGATTCCAATCGGTCTTCATTAACACAAAGTATTCCAGTAAAAGGTAGTAATCTAGTTATGGTCTGTGAAATATGAAGATTCACAAAGTCATTTTTCAGAATTAAGGGTAAAGTATTTTTAGCCAATGATAAGGAAACCTTTCTGCATTTTTCCTGAAAACCTTTGCAAAAAACTAGAGAACTCCATAACATAAGGCACTGGTACTGAGCAGACTGTGCAGTATCGCTAAGGAGGCACTAAATTCCCATCAACACCTCCCTTCCACACAGCATTTGGGTTCTGGATCACGCTAACAGCAGGGCAGCATCAATTTTCTCCATCCCTCATCCAACACTTGTGGCACAGATGCTGGCACCAGAGAAACGAGTCTCAAACCGCCAACTATAGTGGTCTACAAACACCCTAAAAAGCAGTTTTTGGGCTGAAAGTGTTCAAATCAGTTACTCAAATGATGACACAATGCACCGCTCAGCCTACCCAATGCTCTCCTTCACACCTTGGCTCTGCAACTGCTGTGCCAGAGGAAGGCACAGCGTGACCTGAGCGGGCTCACTCCTATCTGACGGACTCAGCAAGCGACTTGTGCACAGAACCAAGACAATGTATTCGCTTCCATACTTCATGTGAGGCACTTCAGAACTAACACAGAGTGTTTTAACGGTACTAACTTAATTTACCAATTTTATATATTAGAGATCCAATTTTTAGTGAAAATGAGATAAAAAGTTTACATGAATCCACAAAACAATACGCTTCACATGGAAATACACATTTTCCGATTTTAAGCCTTATTCCCCTTTAAAGTTATTAATAAACTAGCAGACGATAAGAGAGAATTAACCCCAAATATAGAAAATTCTGCAATCAAAAAACACAGACAAATATAAAGGTACTCAACCACTTCTCCAAAACACGCCCAAGCTGTTAAGCATTCTCGACTTAATTTCTAATGAAGCAGCTTAAAAAATCCCAAATTCCTACAGGAATGTGTTTACAATACAAACTCAATTATTGTCTCATTCTGATGCTTATCTTTTCTTACACCCTCTCAGCTCATTCTACTTTAGAATTTAATTACATTCCAGTAGTTTTAGTTGAGATGAAATTATACATTTTTAGATTAATTTAGACTGAACTAACTTTTGATAACAGACGATCCTTTTTCTATCATGCCCTAATTTGTGACCCTCCAAGTCAGCACAAATCACTCTTTTAAACCCCACATCACCCCTGCTATAAAGCCACACTCACCGTCCCCAAACCCAGCACAGCGCCTGGCATTGCTGGATCAATGTCTGCCCAATTTCCTTTGATGAAAACCTTCCTGTTTTTCTCTTTCCTGTTATTTTCCAAGCTCAGGTCGACAGAGAACAGTCAGGGGGTGACTGTTCCCTACACACTCGGGCAGTCAAGGTGCTACCTTTTCTGTTTAGCTAAAAACCAAGGGTGATGTTCTCGCAAGGACATTTCAGCTCAGCCATCGCAGGAGAGGCGCAAGACGGGAACATGGGCCTGAAGCACGCCTGACACCCAGCTTCCCCCAAACCAACCTCCTCAGCTCAGCCAAATCCTACTGAGACATAAAGCATTTCCCCACAGACACCTCACACCTCCTGTGGGATCGCCCTGCAGCACCGTGCCAGGAATCCCGGCCTCTCCCCAGGCTCCTATGGCTGCCTGAATCCAAGCACGGCCTCCGCAGCTTTCCTCTCACCTCCCTCCCACCAGTTGTGAACTGATACAACTGTCAAATCCTTGGCATTCTGAAACCTTCTTGTTTGGGTGCCAAGTGGAGACTCATCTATCACAGCAACGAGTCAGACGCTGTCATTGTACTAGTGCTGTGCAAGACTTTCACTTTCCAAACCTTGACCAAACTATGATCAATATCAGCAAGAAACTAAGATTAAACATTAGCTCCCATATGAACTATATAATCCAAAGGGAAAAAAACAAATCCTACTTATTTGATCCTTCGCATACGTTACGAAGAGTGCCCTCATGTCCTTCCCAACTGATGCTGTGGGCAGAAAGTCCTCTCTAACCATTGCCCACGCCAGCACATCAACACTACAATGGTAGGACCAAGCCTGCACATCACCTGCTTTGGTTGGTTTCCCTCCCACGGTGATGGGCCACCCACACACGCCTCTGGCTGCAGCATCTCATCCAGTATTTGGGGATTTTGGTAGAGAAGGGGCTAAAGGAAGTAGTATTAGATGTGACAATCCCTCCAGATCTGGGATCTGTGCAGGATTAGAATTGACTTTTTTATAAATTTGAGGAGTTGAGGAGATGAGAGGAAGGATTGAAGAGGAGAAGAAACCAAACAGAGCAGCATTTAGAAAAGCCTGGGAGTAAAACCAGAGGGATAGGAGAAGGCAGAGCAAGCACACGAAGTCATCACTATAAAATCCTCCAAATCTTTCATATCCTAAATTTAAAACAGAGAGCAAAACACAGCCCTGCTCTTGTCCCAGCCTGCTTTGGCTACTGACCCTGCTGTGGCTCCAGGAGCAGCCCCATTAGCACCTCACAGCATTGGTGCTTCCTAAGCCCTTGCAAGTGCATGTAGATTGTGACCCCAGCCCAAGCCATGCTGCCATGCTCATGTTTATTGAGAGCTGCTCTGGGTGAGCTTTGTGAAGCTCCAGAGAGAACTGACAGCACTCCAGAAGAATAGATCAAACAGAGGCTTCTGGACATGCTGCTGAAAAATAGTTTATTTCTCTTAAGGAAATCTGGAAAGGTCTTGCAATGGTGTAAATAACCCCCTAATACCCTGTTTGCTCACTGTGGCAGCAAAGAGCAGGGGGAAACACAGGAGCCCTTTAGCCAGAGAGAATTAAATAAAATAGCGGGAACATGCTACAAATACCAAAGTCAATTAATTCATTTGTTACAGAGCAAAAGTCCTGCATAATTTGTCCTTTGAGTAGTTTATTTTAGCTAATTGCTTATCCAGCAAGAAGATCTCCCCTGCATGACCCATTTGCTGTGCAAGAGGCTCAACTGATGAGAAACAAATGGTCACCTTCCAGAGAGGAGGAAGCGATGGCAGGGATGCTCTGTAAGCTGCTCTGGCCCTCAGACCCACACACAAGGAGAGGAACACATCCCTAATCTGTCACCTCATAATCAGGGCCTCCCCTTCTCCAGAGGAAACCAAGAGACCAGAGTTCCCCTTTTCAGGACAAGCATCTCCAGTGCGCTGGAGAAGGGAAGGCTGCAGATAAGGCACCCCCACTAAGGCTCTGCCTGCCTCCACCGCTGCGACTCACAGCGACGTGTTCGCCCATCACTTGCCTTTTGCCACAGCGCTTAAAGAAACATAATTCCACTTGTGAGTGGAGCTCTTCGCCAGCTGCATCATCCTCTCAGCTTCTCCACCAGGGTCAGACAAAGCACAGACAGAGCCAAACAGCTTAATACTGCACTTACACATCCCCTGTCTACAAACATGACTGGGGAACAGGCTGAGCAGAGCTGTCAGAACTGCAGCCACTCTCTCTCTGCCAGCTGAAAGATGGAACCAGTACAGACGTTATTGGTCTCATCAAAATTTCGTAAGCTGAACAGTGAAACAGAACAGTCTGATTTGTCTTAATTTAGCTCATCATGGACATTTATAAAATAAATACAGGAATAATACTATGGGTACAATTCACTCTCACCGGTGGCAGCAGGAATTACACACGCTCCAAAGATGGACAGGGAGGAACACTGCTGCTGCCTGCTGGAAGCAGAGCAGAGGGTGCCAGAGGATCTCCAAGGGACCAGCTGGCACCTCACACCTCAACACCTCCCTGCAGCATCAAGCACATCCTTGCTGGATCAAGCCAGGCAATGCTGAAAGGAGGTGGAAGAGGAGGAAGAGAAGAAGGAGGAGGAAGAGAAGAAGGAGGAGGAGGAGCAGGAGTGTGAGGCAATGCACATTTTGAGATTGGCTGAGCCAGCAAGTTTTCAGTCACCACCAAGGAGGCAACAAGATTTCTGGCAGGAAAGCTTCCAGTTCTCATGTTCCAGCAGGAGGCTTCTGATAGGCTTTTAATGCTGCTTCATCTCCCTCAGCATCAATAGGAAACAGTAATCTCATGGCAAGGCATAAATCATATTGCAAAACAGGGCAAACCATCACATGGGATGCCTCAGAATAAGGCCACTTCTTTAATTCCAGAAGTGGCAACATTAATGGTTTCAGAGATTCCCACTTCACAGCACTGGCAATCTCCATCCCATACCAAGCCTAGCCACTGGCGGACCAGAGGTCCAGGTTTACTGGGGAGCAAATGTGGGCAAAGTTCATCTTAGCTGGTGGGTGGCCAGCGGGTACCAGCGTTGGGGAGCACCTCCCTGCCCCAGCCAGCAAGGAACAGGGGCTGACACCGGTCCCGACATGTGCCTGCCTGCCCAGGGCCACAGAGCCACTCCTTTCACCAGTCCCAACACGTGCCCGCCTGCCCAGGGCTGCAAAGCAGCTTCTAAACCCCCTCTTACTACTCCTCGTGCTGGAGATGCCCCTTCAGGCACAGCAGCCCCAGGCAGGAGACTGCTCTGTCTGTTAATAGGGAACAAAGCAGCCGCGGCATGAGCGGGAAACTCGAACAGCCGCTGTGGAAAACCCCGGCAGCACCTTGTCTCGTGCTGCTTTACATCCTGTCAGTAACTAACAGGAAACAAAACCGCCCAGCGGAGTTATCTGAGGGTGTGAGACTTCAGGTACACCTGTAATTAAAACACAGAGACCAAAGCTGCGATGCAGCACCATAAAGCAGGTCATTTTACAGCTGGCTGGGCTCCCTCTGATGTACTTGAGAACCATTTTTAAGTGACATAAAGTTTAACATACCAGTACATCTGCCTACCCACCAGATTCTACACGGAATTTAAAATTTAATTATATTAAAGTATTGTTACAGTGCGCGTAGCAGGAACACCAACCAACTGTAACTTGAGGAGAATCTTTCCCAGATTGTTGTAAATCTGTGTTTTCAGGACCAGGAAAAAAAAAAAAAAATTCAAACCTGAACACCTGTATTGGTGCTCTCGGCTTTGTTATTGCTCACCCACCAACTGCTCCACGTTTGTGCTGAGCAGGATCACACACTTCTCCAGTGTTTCAATACAATGGGAATGCACACCAACAGCACCTGCACCTGCCAAGCAAATTATTCCTCACTCCACAGCAAGAGCAAAGCCTGCTTGCTGCCTACACACACTTACTCAGCACCAAAAGAAAAACTCCAGCCTCTGCAGGCAGCTCCTCATCTCCAACAATGACAACACAAGCCAATCTGTCCTCTCCAGTCTGAACAGCAGGTCCTCTGGGATGTTCCCAGCTGCTCCGCATACACATGGGCACGAACATCCTCCCCCCAATTCCAGGTTACCAGCACATGCCAGCTAACATTCCAGTGGGCAATTTAAATCACACAGTGTTTGTCATAAATACAACACTGTCCCCATCTGGAAAGTGAAGCATGCACCCCCTAGACAGAGGGTACCCACTCCCCTGGGCCATGATCCCTGACAGCTCAGGACGAAAAAACTTTGTCAATAAATAAAGAACCCAAATAAATAGTTTATTTTTCATCAGCTGCTATTTGCAGGCCATTAAGATGCAACAAGCAGCTGCTGACACTCTTTCTGGATGCTGTTTTTGATGCAGAGTATGCATGGGAAAAAAACAAGAATATCAGTAAAGGTCAATTATGAGCCACTTAAAGGTTATTTCTGCATATCTCACCTCCTGGACAAAAGATGCTTCTTCATTACCATACGAGAATATAAATTAAGTTGCAAAACTCTTTAAAATGCGACAAAGAATTTAATTTTGTTGCTGTATGAACAGCCTGAAGAATAAATAGCGGGTCTCCTGCCCCTCTGCAGCCTCCACACATTATGCAGGAAAGGGCAGCTACAAGGTGGTCCCACGATGGCCGTTAACCCCTGTCCTTCCTGGTCCCCTTTGATGGGAAGCACAGAAAGCAGGACAATATGGCAGGTTTGGCAGGTCCAGGTGTGGCCATCAGGAGCCACAGCACAAAACCTCTTATATCACACTCTTCCCTTTCCTCTGCTCTTCCTGGGACAAGGGCAGCTCCTCACTGATGTGCCTCGCAGCCTGTTAACCCCCAGTCACAGGGGACTCACACACACTGAGCAGCCTTCCCATCCCTGAGCATCCTCCCACCCCATAACATGGGACCGAGACCAGTCAGCGCCTGCCCAAATACAGAAGGTCAGTTTCGTCCAAAGCTGGGCAGCAGGGACAGATGTCAGTGTGATGGACCAGTGCAGAACCAGCATCTCTGACATGTAGCAAAGCTGGAGACCAATGACCACACAGAGTAGCTGCAGAGCCACCGGCGGGCTGGAAGAGCCAACCTTCAGCCTCTGTGCCAGGTGAATTCCACCTGCAATACAAACACACACCTCCTGCCTTTGTCGTCCAAGTTGGCTGGTGTCATCTTCTGCAGTGACACAGCTCTCCTGAGCTGCCAGCTGAATACAGAGGGAACATAGCTCTTCCAGAGCAAAAGCTTGCACCAGCAGCCCAGGCTGGATTTGTCATCAGAAGGGTTTCCAAGGAATACTTGAAGACTATTAACTGACCCTGGCCAGGCATCCTGATGGCTCCAAGAAACTCTGCCCTTAGGTCCCATTACAACCAAGAGGGTGAGCTGGTAAAGGAATTCATTATTGGTGCCTCAACACCCCTGGACTAGAGTGACTAAAAATCTATATGAATTATGAACTCTTAAAACCATCTCTGCACTGTTTAACCTCTTCAGGGAAAAGAAAGAGAAGAAAATACTGAAAGCAGCAAGATGAAAGTGTTGAGAGTCACAGAATCTTTAAAGTGTAGAGAGAGATGTGCCACATTTAGCAGGGATTATGTCAAGCAGTATCCCAAGCCAGGAGAGCTGACAGCACACACATTGCCTTCGATGAAGGAGGACAGATCATGCGTGACCCCAGAGATGCCGGCAGAGCTTCCAGCAGCACAAGCAGAAAACCCAAATTTCAGCACTGCTCATGAGCAAGGTTGATGGTCCTGCATCCCACAGAGAGTACAAGCAATGTGAGAGAGTAGACCTTTAAAACATGCCTCGGAAGTCTAAACAAGGTCTCGAAAGGACTCTTACTTGCAACAAGCACAAGGGGAGATGGACAGTACTTCTGCCATCGATCACAGCTCTGGGCAGTTGCCTTTTCACAACCTCCAGTTCCCATGACCTTCTCCTCCACAGAGAGCCTCTGACTCATGTCCCAAGGGCCAGGACACCCTGGCAGCAGCATATACCCCATGCAGCAGGACAGCTCCCACACAGAGCACACCAGAGAGCCAGCTCGCAAGGTAATGGCCTAATGCAGTGAATTAATTCCAAAGGACAATTGTTTTCAATCTTCTTTTAAACCCAACCTTAGCTAATCTCACTTTAACGACATAGGAAATGGAAATTCCCTTAATAATATAAGTCATGAATATTTATTACCCTATTTTTTACCTGAAAACTGAATAATTCAATTAATTTTATTATTAATTATTTAATACAGAATTATTATACTGCAAGATTCTAACTTTTCTTTAAGATGCCACTGACAAAGATATCCCAGACAGAATATGTTCCTTAAGCTGGACTGACAGACAGGTAAGGCACAGGCTTTTCTCTCACCTGGGTCCCAGCAAGCTCCCTCCAATGGCCCTGCCCTCTGCAACAGGAAAGGGGTGGTTTGGGAAAAAGACAAATAGGAAAAAGCCAGCAACACCAGAAAGCAAGAGTCATTCTCTGGTTAGTGAGACGTACGGAGGTCGAACGCAGCTAAAACAGCAGGAAAACATCTGCAGCCAAAACTCCAGGTCTGGGTTACCAGGGGAGTGAGGAGTTAAACATTTATGGCAGCACAAGGAAGACATGATATTTACTGAATAATAAACTGTAAACATGTCTGTTAATGCAGCTTGTTGGAATCTCCTCACCATCAACCACTTAACCCCAGCATGGGAAACACCAGAGCTCAAACAATCCTTGTGCCTCCATGTGAGCAGACAGCACACAGTGGGGCTGGCGCTTATTTATTTATTTAAAGTTGTAGGCAAGGGAGCTCTGTCAAGATAAACAGCCTGTGACCTCGCTCAGAGGCTTCGGATCTGCTCATCTGAAGGGATACAATTAAATCCTGAGCAATTGGGTTAAAACTTTAACCTGCCAGGATTGCAGCTGTTCCATTTTTAATCAACCTGATTTCATTCAATAAAATGCTCATTAAGGCAATTAATGAGAGTTTGGTGTCACAAGCCATCAAGCATGACTGGGAGTTTCCACTTGGTGGTCAAGGCATTGATCAGCAAGTCAAGTCATCAGTGTGAGAGTCAATGCGCTTAGCGGGAGAACGTTACCTGGTTTTGGGGGAAGTTGTTAGCCACTCTTCATGCTTTTCAAACGTTATTAAATAAGCTGCAATTTCCTGAAAGAGAAACGCAGAAAGAAAACAGAGTTACTTGCATGGCTGTGCTGGAAACTGTAAAGTTTTATAACAGAGACACAGAGTCACCCACCATAGGCCAGGTTGCAGCTGAAATTGGGTTTTGACTGACACAGTGTGCTCAGTCAACGGTCACATCCATGCCACTAAGGCCAGGCTTAAACAGGGCAATGAAGAGATGTAAATGAGGAAAGGCATTAACATTTTCCAGCGCAGAGAATTTGCTGGTAACTGTGGTGACCACAGCATCGCTGCGAGCCTGGCGTGACGTCAGGAGGCAAAGGGGAGGGTAGCGACAATATGGACACGGGAAGCTAAATTAAATATTTAAAAATAGAACAGCATCACTGCAGAGAGAATTACTGAATTATTAATCATTGCCATAAAAAGCCAGCGGGTGACATCAACATAAGTCATCGCTCCCACTTGCAGGAATGATACGGGCGATTACTTCCAGATCAGAACCGATTTGTTTGCAGGAAATTATTGGTGCTGGCGAGGTAATTCACGACAGTGCCTGTACACAGGCCTGAGGAAAGCAGGACGGCCACTCATTCATCTCCTGGGCACAAAACCGGGCTGGGTGCAGGGCAGCCACGCAGCAGACAGGCCCAGCATCGGCAGCAGCCCTGGGAGAGACCAGGAGAGCTGTGCCACAGGAGATGCAGGACAAGTGACTGTCCCTAACCACAACAGCCACTGTCGCCACATCAGCAATGTCTCGACATACAGAGATGGCCACAGACCCCTAGGGCTGTGCTGAAAATAAGCCCCCCACCAACATACTCAGAAAAATGTAGTTTTTTGATGGTTCTCTTCCAAAAATTGCCTCCCAGTCCTCTCAGAGGGACCTACATAGCAAAAGTGAGGTCAGTAAAGCTGCCTTTAGTGTTCAAATGCATCAAATCAGATCCCCCTAACACATGCAGTATCATCTCCAGAGCTACTGCAGCAGAAGTCCCCACGCTGCACATCCCAATGGCAGCACACATGCCAGCACTTGGGCTTTCCACCAGGAGTGGAGTTTTATTATTTTTTTAGCTAGCTCTATATAAGGGCTGCCGCTTACAGTACCAAAGCTAAAAACCTCCACAATGCTCTCCAACCAGCTGGCCCAAGCATCTGCTAGAGCCACAAAATGCAATTATATTACTCCCAAACGAGACGTAAAAATATCTAGTTTCCAATACTCTTGGTTTTAAGACTCATACTTAATGTCCTCTGGGCATTGTGGCAGTGCCAAATCTCCGTGTTATGTACTTTATTAGAGCTGTGTGAATGTCATATTAATGACTCCTGACCAACATGTTTACACTGCAAATAAATTCTCACAGAATCCAGCGCTGCACCCCTTGTTTCCCAAGCCCCTCTCTGCAGGTATAAAGAATCCCCAGAGAAGGAGTTGATGGAGCAGTGATACAAAGCTGCAAAACCTCCTCTGTTTAATTTCCAGGTAAAAATTTTGCTGCATAAAATCCAATATCAAAGTAACCCGGTGCAGACCTCCACCATCGACACTCACGACTTTCCCAGAGAACACACCAAGCCTCATACTTTCACAGCAGCTGCAGCTGAATCAGATGCAAGTGATGAAATTCAGATGATGCATGGTAAAAAAAGGCTGACCGAAGATTCCCAATGAGCTAAAAACACCAAAGAACTCTGCAACTGAAATTCTTCAGAAGATATGAAACAAGATCTCTGGATTTTTTTAAAGCCAGTGCAGTAATTCCACTGAATGTGCTGTGATCAGCAGAACTCTATTTCCAACACGTCCCATGTTATGTCCTCAGCTCAGCTCCCTACGTTACAATCCAGCGTCAGCTCGTACTGTACAGCAAGATGAGCTCTGGAGAGACCAAGGAACACACGGGAGCTCCCTGCACATCCTCTCCAGCACTGAGCCAGCAGGCCTATAAAGAAATAAACCCCTTCAATTCGGGGCGGTTTGAGGAGTTCAGATCAGCATCGCATTTTGCCACTTCCTACTAAAAATCAATTGCCATAAGGAGAATGAAGCCATTTTTAACTTTTGTGACTGAACAAACACATTGCTACGGCATGGAAACACAAAGTATTCCATGTAAAGGAACTCAGCCTTACCCACAGCTCATTCCTGCTTGTTCCTGCCAGCCCATGCCGGCACATGTGAAATCCTCATCTCAAACTGTCACCAACGACAGGAGCTCCAGTCATGAGACACTCTGTGTGAAGCAGAACATGGGTTTCCATGCTGCTAGCCTGGTCCACTCAGCACGTTTGGGCAGAGCAAAGACCAAGCTGCCATTTGATGCTGCAGACATGCAGGTGACCCACCAGAATGCACACGTGTCACCAGGATGTCCAGGCAGCTCTTGCCCTGGCTGTGGTACTATGGAGAGCTGCAGCTCTAGCCAGACTACAAAGCTGACACCTCTAGATGTACAATTCAATTCTTCCAACAGGATAAAAGAAGAATTCACATCAACTAGGATAGGAGCTCCCCCAGGCTTTCTGCTTAATGATATATTACAGCCTGATTTCCCTCCTCCAGGGGAAATACCTTGGATGGCAAAGAAAATCTTGCTCACGGTAGCACTATAAATTAACACGTACAGCACAGAGACGGCAAGGCCTCTGTGGTGCCTTCTGTATTCCAAGAACTCAGAATTAAAAGGACTGGTACACAAATGGGGAAAAATCCCCTCAAAGATCCCCACATTGTTCACCCACCCTGCCCATGCCTGCCTGCAAGCCCCTCACCCCGAGCTCCCCATCCTGCACCGGGATGTCTTGGCCTGAGTGGTGAGGAGCAGCCACTGCGCTCAGCTGTGCTGTTGACTCCTCGATCCAGTGTGCACAGCCACCAGCCTGGGAGAGCCTGAACATGGGCTGGTGTCAGGAGAGGCTCTGCCACAGCAGCCAAGTGCTGTCCCATCGTACCAGCCCACCCTGCACCGGGGGGACATGAGCAGAAACACCTGTTTACAGGGACACCCACATGTCCACTTCTGTCACCACACCAGCACCCAGAACAATCTCTCATCTGCCACCTCCGACTGGAGCACAACTGCAAGGAACAGATGGCTTGGGGATGCTCAGCCACACTTGTGGTGAACACCTGCACATGTACACAAAGCCAGGCCAAAAGGGGCACAGGGAAAGGCACATCCTGGGCTCTGGGGTGAGCCCTATGCTGGTGCTACTACTGAAATGCTGGGATTCCAAGGAAAACAGATGGGAAAGCTTCATGGGGAGAGCTCCATGAAGAAGAGGTGACTGGCAGCAAGAGACACCGGGAAAGCCTGTCCCAAGATGGGATACAAGGAACCAGGGCTGCAGCACATGCTGGGAAAAGGGCATGTGCTTTTCTGCTGCCGGAGACCAAACCTCCCTTAAGCCCCGCATGTTACATATTCTGCTTCCTGTAGCTGTACAACTTTGTGTCAGCATGCCAGAGGAAAGTGCTCAGCCCAGCACTGGTAGTTGATCAGAGGTTTACAAGAGACACCTCTGTCCAGTGGGTCCCTGTCACTGCAGCAGGGCAGGGCTGCTGAGGCAGGACCAGGGCTCAACAGCTGCATGGGGCAAGCACCCCCTGTCACATCAACAAGCTTTTTTCTTTTAAAAAAAGGGGGAAGAAATAGATTTATCACAAGAAGACACAAAGTCATTAAATAATTAAAAACAAAACTATGGGCACAATAAAAGCCCTCTGATAAAACCCTGCATTTTAATGCACGTTAATTCCCCTAATGATTCTTTCTGTGTCTTACAGGGTCAAATCAATGTCCTCACCAAAAAATCCAATTACATCCTATTCATCGTATCTTTGGAGTGAGGCTTTTGTTTGCTTTTGTCTCCTATCAAACCCTTTTCCCATTGCTTCTTGCCTGAGATTACAAACAAAAGGCAGCATGGCAGAAGCAAGGTCAGATGAGACAGAGCTGGCTCTGAAAGCCCAGCTGGTCCAGGCTCCTCTGTGACTGCAAACCAAGGGACAGGCGCACTTGCCACAAACACTCGACTCGTTGCCAGCAAGTCCCCCCGGCACCGGTCAGGGCAGGTGGCACTGGGTGGGCCCCCAAGGCCACTCAAGAGCATCTTCATGGGCAAAGGCACTGCACACCATGGGCAGCAGCCCCTGGGCCAGGATGTCCCACCTGGCCACACACCCCCTCTATCCCAGCTTTGGAATTAATGTCAGTATAAACTTAGGGAGCATTTCTGGGAAAGGGTGAACCACTGAGAGCTATACAGACCCAGATCTGCTTCCGAGCGTGCTGGGCACAAGGCTGAGCCCAGCACTCTCACACTGGTGAGAAGAACAGGTTTGACTGACCGGTTCAGGGAAGCACCCCATAAAGCAGTGGGATAATTCAACATTCAAATCACGTGAGTTATGTTTTACTCTATACTTAGATAATTCAGTGGTTCAATCTAGACTTCATCGCTCAGGCTGAAAGCATTTTATCTAAGTGCACACTTATTTTTATTTTGCATTTCCCTGTTTGTTTAGATTATTAGTCCAAACATGCCACGGAGCCATCGGCTGGGAAGGCCAGTGAGCTGTGTGAGACAGCACACACGCAGCTCCAGTGGCTCCAGACAACCGCCACCGAGGATGTTCTCACTGTCCCCACAGCCCTGTGCCAGCGCGGCACCGTTCAGCCCCGCATGGTCTGAGCAGTGGAAGGAGCTGTCGGCATTGCTGCCTTGGCCGCCGTGCTGGGGGCAGGGCCGGAGGTGGCAGTGGCACAGCACATGCTCCCCACCCGACGCTACGTGACTGCAGCTCCTCAGATGCTTCAATATTTAATGATGGCATGTAAGGGCCCGGCGCTGCAGCACATGGGCGACCTCATCTCACCCGCCACGTCCGAGCCGCTGTGGGGAGGATGAACAGCAGCGCCACAGCCGGCAGCACGGGACCAGGAGCAGCAGGGCAGGTGCAGCTCCCGCAGAGCACTCAGCACTGGGATGTCCAGCAGCTGCTGCAGAGCTGCTTGTCTTTGTGCATGGGAGCTGGAGAGGACATTGCTGTGAGGTGTAGAACAGAAAACAGGCAGGGATCCGGCACCGGCAGTGTTGGAGAGGCCCATGACCCATCATAAACACAGGAAAGCCACCAACTCCACTCTGAGATGAAGGACTTGCAGTGAAGACACATATTTTTTGGAAGAAAAAGATGAAGTTATAAAAAGCTCTGAAACTCACAGTCCATGGTCTTCCTAAAGCCACAGACTGAGCATTGGCACTCTCCTCACAGCTCGACCCCTCACCAGGTCATCCTACATCGTCACAAGGTATCAGCAATTCCCATCTGACTTCTCTCAAGACAAACAGAAACTGGAACAGAGCAGGATTGCACAATTCCCTGGACCAGGCAGCTCTGGTCACTGTCTGGTTTCAAAGCAACATGTCACTCATAAAAAAAAGAAAAAGAGTCTGAATTTCAAGTTATTACTTCATATGAATTATACACACCCAAATGAATAAGCCTGAAATCTAAATGTGCTAGAAGAAAACAGGAGGGTTTGTACACACCCCTGGATTTATACCACAGAGCTAATAAAGCTGCGATCCCTTAAGCAAGCACATTTATTCTCTTAGGAATTCACCACATCTTCGCTGCTATAAAGACAAATTCCAGCCCATCACTTCCTTATCGTTCTTCTGCTCTGAAATGAAAATAAAAATTTGTGTTGACTATGGAGCACCTTCTCAGCTGGGATTGAGTCATTTTCATTTTCTACCTGTCCCCACTCTCAAAGCCATTAATATTCTGAATATCACAATTACAACTGCTCCAAACACCACACAGAACTGGCTCACGCCACCTTGTTCAGCATCACTGGGAAAAAAATCCCAATCCCATTGCTTTTGCCCAGTTGTTTGGCCTAAAACAGCAAGAGAGGTCACTTGTGAATCAAGGAAAACCAAGAGCAGGAGAAGGTCAAACTGAGCCCGTGAGTGCCCGTCAGGGACAGGTAGGTCTGGTGGCCACAGGCTGACAACATCTGTCAGCGACAAAAGACTTCTTAACCAAAATTTTTCGCAGCCATTGCAGGAAGGACTTGGTCTCAAAGCATTACCTGTCTGAGACTTCCCAAGGCAGAAACATTGGTCTGACCATACGGAGGCTGAGAAGGGGAAAAAGCTCAAATATCACCATGGTTTTGCTGACAACCCATGTCAGTGGCACAAGCTGCGGCCGAAGGTCAGAGTTTACACCACATTCAGGGTTACACCAACTTCAAGCCCAGCCAGAGCATGTGTCAGGCCAGACGTGCACGAATTTGGTTTTCCAATGCATACCATGAATCTCCTGCCAAGTGTGGAGGCACTTACTCATGCCTGTGAAAACAACATGGAACAGCTTAAGCCAGACCCCTGGTCTGTTACCCTAATGGATGGAAAAAACTACCATTTTGGGTCCCTAAGCATTGCTTTCCCTTGGTTTGACTAGACCCGCTGCCACCAACTCACCCAGCCAGACTGGCTGAGCACACCTCTACAGGAAAAGGTGTGAGGGTAGCCCTGGGAGCACTGCCCAGTGCCACAGGAGAGTAAAGCTACCAAGTGGGCAACGCCTGTGGTTGGGGAGACACTCGCCTTGGTTCCCCACACGGCAGTGAGCAGCAGGATTGCAGGAGGGGAGATGTTTTCATTAGTAACGGCATCTCGCCAACCATCTGCTAAAGGTCCACGCTATTAATTTAACAGGAAAAAAATGGAATAGATTACTCTGCAGTTTTCAATTAAAGTACATGATGTCTTCAAACTGCAACCTTAATTAGATATTACAGGGTGACATTTCGTAATCCTGAGCTGCGATGGCTGATCGAGTCATCTGACTGTGATGGTGTTCTGCAGCACCGCTGGGGCCACACACACCCGGTACCATCAGGAGGGCTGCCCTTGGGTTCCAGTGCTGGGGCAGCTTGGCCAAACTCCTGGGGTTAAAGGAGCAGAGGGGGTGAAACTCACGGCAGCCTCGGCACAACAAAAACCTGCTGCAAATGGGCTTGGACACAGTCCAAAAGAGAACTTATGGAGAGGGGCAGGAGAACATAAAAAAAATGCCAAGAAAAACCCAAAGGGAAAAAAAAGCAAAGTAGCAAGTGGACAACTTGAAACACTTGAAAATAAAGGCTAAACCTGGTATGAAAAAACCAGATTCAGACAAGAAATAATTTTCTCTAAAACACATGAAAAAGAAAAGGAAAAAAAAAAAAACAATCAAGAGCACGAGCAGCGACTGACAGGCACCAGAGCTGAACAAGATCTGCTCAGCCATTTCACCTGCCAAACACATGGATAAGAGCAAACTGAGACATGTGATAGGTCTTTATAACAGCAAGAGCATAACTGGGCAGAACCCCTGCAGCCATGGCAGTCCTAAACTGCTTGGAAGCACCGTTAGTCACAAGTGGGAGCAAAGTCAGCCCCCGCCTAATGGGATTAGGATGGATTTTATCTTCCATTTAGGCCCCACACTGAGGACAGTCAGTAAAACAGAGCAGTAACAAATAACAAATTTTGAGTTACTGGAAAACACCCACAGGTCATTACGTGGTTGTTTTTTCCCTTTTAAATGACCTTGGACTAAACCCTGTGGTTTAAAAAACCATGAGCACTGGCATCCTGCTGGCACTGTTGGTTCAGTTCACTTGTCCTTCACAGCCTGAAAGAGGCACATATGCAGTGGGATAAAAAAAGAAAATTAGTACGCTAAGATCCATGTGTTTATGGTTAATAAATTACAGCACACTAGTAAAAATTTCAATTATTTTACACAATTCAAACAGTCCTACAATTTGAAGATGCTGAAGAGCATTCCCCTGCTCCACAGTGGGCACATGCCATTGGAGACACTGCCCTGCTCTCAACTCCCACAGAAATCAGGAGGAACATGGAATTTTCTGCAGCTCTCCAACAACTGGCAAAGCCCAACTGTCTTACAACAGGATGGAGCAGATCCCCTGTGAGCCTGTCCATGCTGCAGCCTCCTCCCCGCCCATCTCATCTCTCACACCACAGGGACACACCAGTCCCACTCTGGGCAACGGGGCCACTGCACCCAATGCCAGCAAAGCCACACCACCAATGCCTGCTCCATCAACCTCCTCTCACATGCAGACAGCAGCAAACCCTTCCAAAGAACTCTGCAAGGGTCATTAAAAGGGAAATATCCACACAAATTGCCCCTTCCTGCGTATTACTCACACCCATATGTTCTGACATAATAATATTCCACAGTCCTGCAGAACTGTCTTTTCAGCGTGTTTTTGCATTATGCCTAATTCTGTCAGAGTTTTTCGGTCCCACATAACGACAGCTCAGTGCAGAGTCAGATATAAATCTGGCTTAAGAGACTCTCACTAGGAATTCATTTAAAACTGTAAATGTTAAAAGATTCTGTTGCTGATTTATGGCATTTTCTTATTTCAAATAGAATTAAAATCTTCTAAAGATACATATTCAATCATGATAAAAACCATGTTCAGATGATGTTTCTGGTCAGACTGAGAGCCACAAAGCCCAGAAATCTGGGAATAGCAGGGACTGGGACATTTTACTGGCTTGGCCAACGCTGCACTGTTCTGCCACAACCTCAGTCTCACATCTCAATTGGTGTGAAAGGGAGTCCTGGATGTTGCTGCTTTCATGCACCACCCATCCCTCTCCAGCCCAAGCACAAGGATCTCTTCTACTGAAGATCCAGCTGAACAGAGAAGCTGCTGCACCTGAAGTGATTACTGAATGGGTTTATTCCTTTTCCATTGTTTACATTGAAGGCTCTCAAAAAAGGGAAGTATATATTCGGGTCAGGATCTGGCCGTGATGATTAACCTGGGCCACCAGCCCAGGGAGCACAGCAGATCTGTCCCCAGAGGGACTGGAGGTCGCCAGCTGGCTCCCATCTCTGGAAACTGCCCCTCAGACCCAGAATTATCATGTGTCTTGGCACAGAAAGGAAACAACCATAAAACCAGAGCAGCATCAGGGAACTGTAAATTCTTTCCAAGTTATTTTCAGACTTTTAAGAGTTTAGTCATTCCTCACTTTCAAGAAAACATAAGAAAAAAAGGAAAAGGGGAAAAAAAATGACCAGAAAAAAAAAGACATTATTTGTGTGAAAGCTGTTTCCCATTCTGAGCAGTGCCAGGGCAGTAAACATGCAGGATTCCCTGCATTTCTCCTTGGAAAGGGGTTGAGCAGAAGGCACTGGTACCAGGGCCGATATCGCTGCAGGCTGTGCTGCGGCTGCCGTGTCCTTTATCACGGAGAGGAGCCAGTGAAGACCATGGATGTCACTTTCCAAAGGCTAAGCATCACAGGCAGTTTCATGTTCTTTACATCCCTAAGTGGTTGATTTTTGCTTTTTCTTTTAAATAATCGTAAATCCCAGCACCTGCTCCCAGGGTGGGAACCCTTTGGCTCTGTACTCAGCCAGGGAAGGGAACGCGGCTGCCAGAGGCTGCTGCAGGTGTTATTTTTAGTGCAACAGCTATTTACCAGCTCCATCCCAGAGGGAATTCAGGGAGGAAAAGGGATGCTGATGCATTTCTTACTAAATATAGAAAAGGGGGTGAGCCACCACAAGCAGCGTGGCTGCAGCACCCACTCCCACCAGGACATGGCAAGGGGGATGCGGCCACAGCAGAACCTGACACCACAGTGCAGCTGTGGGGCCACCCCAGCACACGCTCCCCATTGACCTCATTTTAACCTTCAAGCTCTTGGTGTTTGAAAAAAGCTTTTTAAAAGCAGATCTTATACTTAATTGAGCCCAATTTGAAGCCCTGATCCTGTAATGAATGGCTTCCAAAAATCAAACAAAGCATTTTGAACACCAACAAAATTGCCCGTTACGAAAGCAGAAGGTTTTAAGGGTAACACTGACTTTAACGCTCTGCCAAGGCACATCAACAGCAGGATGAAAACAGCCGTGCCTCTCCTCAGGCAGCCCAAATCCAGCCACTGAGAGGGAACTGTGAACACTCGTCCCAGTCTGTGCTACACATTCCCAGAAGTGTGCTCATTTCATATTAAAAATATACACCCTTAAAGAAAATTAAAATCTTGTTGATCAGAGAAAGGGATGTGTTTCAGAATTAATCTGCTCTTCTCTGGTTTTATGCCTTTAAAGTTCTGGAGAAGCAGTTTTGACATCCAGGAGCTCTGCAGGCCCAGCCAGATGGGGATTCCCAATCAAACTCCTTTTATATTTCTTTTACTGCTTTGTATTTACCAGTGAACTGGAAGCGAGCACTGAGGAGGTGCCACCTGAACATCACAGAAAGCATTTCCAAGTGAGGCTCACACAGGGTGGAAAATCAGCCTAGAGTTCTGAACAAACTGCAAACCCGGCAAATGATTGACATGAAACAGAGTGCATGAGTGGGAAAATGTGCAAAGTAATGGGGATCAGAAGAGCAAGACACATTATTCATCCAGCCTGTGAGGGTCAGCACTAATGGCATCAACCACTAGATAAGGGCACCGTGGACACCACAGACATATCAGACACAGCCTACACTCCCCAGGGTTCCAGCTCCAGGCAACCACTCCAGCGCCACCCTTGGGATAGAGATAGATCTATATATCTGTAGATCTATATACAGATAGTTACACACACACTCCTTGGGACACTTCATTTCACTCCATAGTTTTCTGAAGGAAGACCACTTACAGAGTAGAAGAAAAGAAGTTTCATGAATTAAAGTGCATTTAAGTTAGGGAAGAACACTATTGAAGTCCCACATTAACTGGGCATAATTGAGAATCTAGCCCTGCCACTGTTTGGATTATGAACTGCAATTTCTGGGCACACTGAAATTAGAAGCAACATCCTCTTGGAGCAACCTGCTGAGAATGAAGTGTTGGTCACCCAACATCTGTTACAGCTCTTTCTGTTTCTCTGGGGGAAAGCACCAAGGTTTTCCCCTTATTTCCCTTTCCTGGGGTTTTTACTGCCTTCCTTGGCCATGATTTACCCTGTGACCACCCAACAGCAGCACTAGCTCAGGGATGGCACTCTCAAGGACACCACGGGCAGGTTGAGCATCCCCAAGGGCAGCCCAGCCACAACCCCTGGTGCCCAGAGGAGACACTGCTGGAGGAGCCAGCAGTGCTGGGTGCCAGGTGCAGAGGGGTGGCATCCGGGCACCAGCGTGCCTCAAGGGAGAGCCTGGCAGCCCCATCCCAGGGACGGGCTTTGTGCCAGTCTCAGCTCTACTTGGAGCTCCCCAGCAGCATTTTGGAAGAGGGCAGCTCCAGGGCCCTGAACATTGAGATGCCAAGAGGAGTCTCCAGCATGTGGAGATCTTCCAGCTTCTTATGTGCACTTAAAATATTATTTGATTTTTAAAAGAAAGAAAAAGAAAACAAATTGTGTTTTGTGGGACTGGAGCATAAGAGCATGAACAGCAGTGTCTGCACATGCCTTTGTCTGCAATTGGTTTGGTGCCCACTTGCTTGACTCAAAATGGGAAGGAAAAATGCCATTTCCTCAGTATCCACCCTGGAGCACCATGAGGAGTGGTGAGAGGGAAAGGTTGCGCTGTTCCAGATACACAAGGAGTACACAGAAGTAGAAAAAGGTCATCCCATCACTTAATGTATGCAAATTATGTTAAATATTTCATTCATCAAATAGCTCAGGTTATTACTGAATTGTACCTTAAGCTGTTCAGAAAGTTCATTCTTCTTGCACTTTCTCAAGAATGTGAGATAACCAACTGAAATGAATATTTTACAGTTTGTGCAGACAGAACATTTATTAACAATTCTCTCACCCTCTCCTAAGCAGATCTCAGGCACAGTGTGACTTAAATTATCCAGAGGGAATGAATTTTGGCTTATTCTTAAAAGTTTGTTTCTCTCTCAGTTTGGAAGAGTGCTACAACCTGCGAGGACCCAAACACAATCTCATTGGGAGAGAAGAGCAGTCACAGAGCTCTTTCCCAAAAGCCAGTGAGGGGGAGGAAAGCAGAAGCAGAATCTGGGGATTTTCCTTACTCTGAGCTCAGACACCTCTACTGTTGGCAGGGAAACAGCTCCTGCAATAGCCCATAACGTGCCACGGGTCCTGCGGGATTTCACAGGAGTAATGTGAAGTGACAGAGCTCTGGCGCCCGCCGTCCCCCATGCCCGGTGCTGCCAACCCTGGGCCAGCCGGGCGAGGGGGAAGGGGCCACTCACCAAGAGCTGAGGCAGCAGCATCCTCATCCACAGTGTCAAGGTCACCACCCCTTCCAATTAGGGGAGCAGGACCCACCAGCACATTCCAGCAGCTCCCAGTCCCACGGACCAGCATGCAGACCACCCTCCCTGGGGCAAGGGCAGGACTGAACACACCCCAACATATGCCCAGAGGATGGCATCACACAGGCAGTGGCCTGAGGGGCAACACAGGTGTCCTCCACCATCTTCCACAGCGCTGCCTCCCACCACATCTCCAGATGACTTTCCCATTTGCACGCCCATACGCAACTCCCAGGGAAAAACCCACCAGGCTTCAATCCAGCTCTTAACACGGCATGGCAGTCACATCTGTGTGTATTTCCAGGCTCAGAGAACATACAGAGGGATAAAAAAAATTACCACTGGAACAGCAGCTCCGGCATCTAAGTCAGTCCCTGGCCAGTGACCCAGGAAAGGCGGCTCCCTCTGGAACAAGTACGTCCCTGGGATGGAGGTTTACAGCCTCAGCTGAGCAGACACCCTGCAATGTCTCATCAATCTCGGCTGGGAAAAACCTTTCCATTTCCAACGGGAATATGCAAACCAGGCTCCGCACTGTAAATCTTCCTTTGCCGTGCTAAGGAGATAAGTAGGACCTATTAACCTCCCATGTTATTTCCAACTTCATTATTGGAGCTGACACCGGGAGAGCGCGCGGTGACGGCTCTTTTTGGCAGAGTGCATGTAAATCGCTTTCTCAAAGGAAATTACTTCTCTGGGCTGAATGTTATTAATCTAAATTCTCCCTTAGTCAAATTGTTGCCCATAATAAATATGGAACAGGTTGCTACGCTCATCTCTGAGGGCATCCTAATCCAGCTGAGGTTTTCCCCTCGATTTGAAGGAGCTCCCGAGGAGCTGCTCTGCGAGAGCAGTCTTCACCCAAGGATGGGACCATCCACTCCAATATCATCCAGCCTGTGAGCACCCTGCGATTTCATCATGAACTTGTATTTTCACACTGCTGGTGTGGAGTGCTCCAGCACCAAAGTGTGAGCAGGAGCAAGCCAGGACCAGGTGAGGCTAGGGAAGGGACAAGCGGCATGTCCTTGATCTACAACATGATGTGGTAGCCTTCCATGGCCAACACCTTTCAAGGCCAGTGCATCATTTATGTCAGCTTCAGTACTGTTGAAGCAGCTCACCTTCCAGGGTTTAGTAGTTTATGCTCTTTCCCACCCCTTACACACTTGGCATCATCCTCATGCAACTGAAAAAAACCTGGAGCAACAACGGATCAAAAGCCCCATAAAAATCATACCCAAACCCAATCTAAACTTTGTCAGATACACAGCTAGAAATGAGACATTCCACATCTTGAATTCTTGAAGGAATTGTAAGCTAAAGGGAATTTTATATGCACATTATTCCTTCCTTTTACTGAGAACCAGCTCCTTGCCAGTAAAGATTTTCTTAGAAATCCTCACAGAACACCCCTCCACAAAAAGCTCGTGATCCCTCCTAGTCAAAGGCAGGCACCTCTGGGCAAGGGTGCAGACTGTGCACACCCGAGTACGGAGCAGATTCAGAACACTATAAATCCAGTGGCACAGACAGCCCTTCTCCTCATTTGTTACCAGTCGAGTGTGAAAATGTTAATGAAGGCAGCTGTAATAATCTACGGGAACTTCCCAATTAAGATTTCATTCACGTCCGCCAGCTCTGGCTCCCACACAGCCCCTGCGTATCCCCCTTCCACCTGACAGCAGCCGTCATTGCCAGGCTCCACAAATGCACCCTCACCCAGCCATCCCGATGAGGGAAACCACTACCATTCTATTAACTCCAACTTTTATTACATGTATTCCTAGAAGAAAATGAGTGCACAGAGATTTTAAGTGTGTATCTACCCCCCTACACAGTGTTTGAAATATAACACGCTGACAGTGTTGCGTCAGCCGATACCACAGCACCTGCTTTTGTTGGAAAGGAAAAAAAAATTAAAAATTAAATTTTAGGGGTGGCTCATGGCAGCCCTGACTCATGGGAAGCTGGTGCCTTCCTGGTTCAGCCAGACGAGCCCTTAGAGCCTGTCCGGGCACTGGGAGCACATCTCTCTCTCAGCAGAGCAGAAGGGAAAGAGACTCCATGATAAAATGAAGGCATCCTCACAAATAAATTACTTTTCTACCACAGTCGTGTGATTTTTAATTTTCCTCTAATTTCAGGACTGCAGCACTGATATAAAACCCCTCTAAGTGTTTTAGGGAGATGGTAATGGTCCTATACTAAAATAATTCAACCAACACTATAATTTTAGTACCACTATCAAAATGAAATAATGGCTGTTTACTGTGTTACACCTTTCAAATGACCTTCATTTGAATATAAATTGTGGCTCCAAACTCCAAAAGCTGCTCCATTTCAGGAGGCAGCAAACTGAGGATGCTTACCCAGGGTTTACTCTGCCAGCAGATTCTCAGCATAACCACAAAGGCCAAATGTTTTTTGGAGGTTCTTTTCCTCTAAAGTCACCTCAGACCTGCCTAAAGGACCCACGTGGATCTGATCTGAGCCACAGCCCTTCACTCCACTCCAAGCACAATGGGAATTGTGCGTTCTGTTTTATCTGGAAACACTTATCAGTGACAGATCCATTCACTCACAGCTCCCTCCTCAACTATCCATCCCAGCTTGGACAAAGAACAAGGATTACTCTGCCAATAAGCAAGTACCCAGTTGAGAGAAGAAGGTGGATAGGTCCCATCTCAACCTGGGCCTGGGAAAGCATCTTATTTAGCTTTATTTTTTTAGCTTTAGGCTCTATCTGCCCATGACAGGCTCTTGCACTGCTTTTGAGGACTCTGTGCAGCCACCTCTGCCCAGAGGAGCTGCCAGTGCCTGGGCACTGGGGGCCCCCTTGGCACAGACCCGGGCAGCTGTACAGGCAGTGCAAAGGGAATGCTGTTCCCAAACCCCGGGGCTGCACAGCTCTCACAGCTCAGCCCACGCAGCCAGAGTGGGGGCAGCCACGGCCGAGGCTGTGCAGAAGAAATTTCACTACAGACATTTCCTGATATTCAGTCATCCACCTGGGAACCCCAGTCTAGCACCAGCTATTTCTCTCTAATAATGAATTTTTGCCCTTTCATCAACATTAGTCAGAACAAGCTCTGAGAGAATTCCCATTTGGTGCCAGGAATATAACAGAAAACATTGACATGACTGGCAGCAAACAAAGCCAAGCACTGTGCCCGGCTGTGAGGCAGCACAAGCTGCCACCACCTGATCCTGAGCCCTTCCAAGATCACTCCTAAGTGGAGAAAAAAAATATTATGAAAAAAGAAGAGTTTCTCTGTAAGGCACGAGAAGCTGTGCTATGAACTCCTGGACTGCAGACTCCAAAGAGCCATGATCCCACAGGGATGCTCCATCCTCAGGTGCTCAGAGGCACTCATTTTCCCTCCTCTCCCTCAATTCCCAAACAAACCAGTGGTATCCAGGCATCAGGCTAAGAAGCCAGGGTGCCTTTGGTGCTGCTCACAACCCAAGTGCTACACAGGGAAAATCCTACATGCCAAAAATAGGGAGTGCCTGTAAACACTCCTATTCCAAGATACCTACGTGTAATTACCTATGAGTAGCGATGAGGAGGAAGAAAACCCCACTTTTAGTTTTTAATTCCCTTCTCTGTGCACAAAAGCAAGAGAAGCCCTGGCCAGCCAGACAGACAGCTGGAGGGGAAGGGCAGTGTGTGGCCGCAATAGTCTGGCAGCAGCACCATTTTGGGGCAGGAGAAAGGGAAATCCCTTCTGTAAAGGCTGACCTCAGCCTTTCTCCAGAGCCATCTTTCCTCAGCAGATCCAGCCCTCCTGAGGGCAGAGCCAAGCCAGCAGAGGATGCCCTATGTGGAGATCCTGACACAACACCCCTCTCTTCTGTGGTGATAAAAGGGGTTTAAACAAATAGGTATTGTATAAAACACCAGAAAACATAACAAATTAGTGATTAAAAACTAATTCTGCAAAATTACAGTCTTGTTAATAGATGCCATCATGGCTTTGCACATTCCTTTTTGGGTAGGAGGAGGAAGGGGACTTAAAACATATTTTATTGTATTTTAACAAAACCTGAAGAGGGTAAGCCTGTTCCCCCACACTGTGTCTCAGTGGTGGCAGCACAACCCCATTTGGTGAGATCCAAATGATGAAATGGGGGCAGGTGAGCACCCTGCCCCGAAATCCCCACCACAAAGCTGCCTGTGGCATGCTCCGACATCATTTTCATGTGCTTGACAGCAAGGACTATGCCAAAATACTCAAGGTCAACAGACCAGCATGGTTCAAGGCAATCTGCATCTCTTAAAACAGTGACAAATATGTTATTTAATTTTAATGAGCTTTTTTGCATCTCCAATCTAATTACGGCATTATCAAGCACTGCTCTGAACTGCAGGTGGCTGCTCATTACTTGGGGTAAGGCTGTCACAAGCATTTTTCATGAATACTAAAAACTGCCTCATTTCACCACCCATTCTGAAATATCCCCAGCTGATAGCTCCACTTCCAAATGAGGGGTTTGGTGTGGTTAAGAGAGAGTAGTGGTCACCAGCATGGCTCCTGCAGCCAAAACCCTGAAGGAAATCACCACATCTGCCAAAACAAGTGAGTTTAGTGTGCAAGATGCTCCTGCCAGAAGTGTCCCCCAAAAGCGAACATCTCCCTGTTCTGCACACAACAGTGAGGACACCATGTGACAGGGCACTGAGGAAAACCCCTTGTTTCCAGATTGCTTCCAGTTTTTGCTTTCAACTTAGTATTTTTTTAAACCATTATTAAAAGCAAGGAAAGCTCCAATGTCAAAGGCATTTTGGCAAGATGAAAACTCTTCAGTTTTCCTCTTAAGCTTAGCAAAAAGTTGTATTTTTCTGCTGTTTTTTGGGCAATTCTTTTGACCACCTCTCCTCATGGGCTGCTGTTTTCTCCATGAGGCACGAAGATGCTGAGCTCACATCCAAAAGGCTCAGTAACCAACAAGAATCAGATATTTTAATCCTCCCCAAACTCCTTTTTCCCTGCACGTTTTGGTGAGCACGGGCAACAAAATGATAATGAAATCCTAACAGCAACTTTTCCTCTTACAAAGTAAGGAGGTGAGGAGGACACCTGCCCTCAGCAACCCCAAATCCTCACCCCTCAGGAGTCAGGAGCAGCTCAGCTCATCCTTGGAACTGCTTCTACCCCCCTAAAACTGCCACAGCGGTGGCAGTCCACAGGCCTTCCTGACCAGGAGTACTCACCTGTGTCCAGGGGCTGCGGGGATGATGACAAGGGGTGAGGGCTGCTGGGGACATGGGCTCTGCACCACAGGAACCCCACAGGAAAGCAAGGGCAGCCCAGGCATGCACCCGGCTCCTCCAGCTCCCCTCAGCCTCATCAGTGCAAACTGACGGCACCTGGGAGGGGCCACACACCTGAGGCTGGGGCAGCTGGGCAGCAGCACCTGGGCCGGGGGTGGGGGGGGGTGTGTGTTTGTATGTGTCTGTATGCACGGGGGAAGTGTGCATGTCGTGTACCCATGTGTGTGCCTGTGTGTATGCACGTATCTCTGGGCGTACATGTACGGCACACACGACACACACAGCAGAGCTGCCCAGCACACACGTGAACACTGGAGGAGCCGCAGTTTGGGAACGAGAATTCCCACCACTGCTGCAGTCCCGGGTGTCCCTCTGACCTTGCTCAAACCGCAGTTGCCTTTGGGATGCGGGGGCCACCGGGGCCTCCCCAAGCAGGGGCTGCCAAAGCAGAGACACTGCCTGGCACTCCGGGAATTGTTGGTTCCCAGAGCGGGAGCTGCGGGAGGGCCAGAGAACGAGACACTGCGGTTGGAGGAGTGAGTGTGGTGAGATCCACGTTTGCTCAAGCCGGACCCCGCAGGAGCTGCCGGCTCCCCCGGCCACTTCCTCCAGGCCCCTCTCCAGATAAGCACACTGACTTTAAACTAAAGCGTGTGCCAACAGCTGCAGCTCCGCGACAGGAGCAGGCAGAGATGTGGTGCTGAATGATAATTAAATACATTCTCATCATCTGTCATTTTTTACTGCAGGTGCCAGTGTAATAAATCCGAGCTTGACTCTTCTGTCAGCTGGCAGCAAACACGTTTTAAAGCCAAATCCTGGGGGATGAATTCAGAATGGATTGGCCTTGCACAGGGAGGAGCCACCTCTAAGACACCAAGTGGGTAACACATATCTGATTGCTTTCATAATACTTTTATTATTTTGGTGACACCTTTCAACCTGATCCTACAGAGAGGGCAAACACCTCCACCTCTGTCTCCTCCCACACCCTAACCCTCCCTACACATGGCTCCTGCTCTGGATCCCTGGCGCTGTCCCAGTATCTTGGTGTGCCCATGACCCACTAGGGGTCCTAAGATTCTGGTCAAAGAGGAAAAAAAAGTCAAAGGAAGAAAGCAAAATTTAAAAAATATTCAAATTCATTTAATTAGAACAACTACAACTCAGAAAATTTAACATTTAAGTTACTATGCTGTAATCCCAACTCATCCCTCTGGTACACAGCAACGGAGCAGCTGTTTCCCCATGGATGGATGCCAACCTCTCCCCAGTGATCTTGTCAAGAACAGTGAATCCTTTGCTGCAGACGCCGCTGGGACACCCTGTGTGACACCATTTTCCACACACCTGTGATGCAGCACCAGCCCCTGAAGTGTAATGACACTGCAGGAGTGAATGGTTTTGGTTTGAAGTAGATTTATTATTTTACCAATAGTTTTCTTCCCTTTGTCTTTTACACTGACACACAGACCAGGTACAAATCCAGGTGCCACAGGATGCTGCTGCCCCTGAGCTGGCCCCTGTCCCAGGAAGGATGGTAAGCCTGGCCACAGGGACCAGCCCCCACAAGCCCAGCTGAGGCAAGCATGGAGCACAAAAAGTCAAAACAGTGATGAGAACCATTCCCCCGTTCCGCTAGTGAGCGCCAGTGCCTCGGCATGCCGCGGCTGGGGCTTGCCAGCTGCACCCGCTATTTATAACACTGGCACTTACATAATTAGAGCTCGATAACTTAAAACACAGGCCTGGAAATCAGAGCACTTTATTTACCCAGCAAAAGCTGAATCAGTGCAGTCGGCTTTCCGATGGGGGAAGTGCTGTTTACGGAGCACCTGTAGGTACCTCTCTGCCTCCAGCTGCCCTGAATGGCAGTTCCGACCCAGCAGCATGGGCTGGTGAGAAACACACAGCACTCTGGCAGCACTCTACAGCTTCCAAGACTTGCTGGACTTTCAGACTTTAAAAAATCCCAATTTTAATCTGGGGCAGAATATGCCTCTGAAGGGGCAAACAGCTCTGGGTTCTGCCCCAAAGCAGGCACAGGTGCCTGCACTTGCCCCCAGGTGGTTTCTATCTACACTAACGGTGTGTTTCACCCCTTGATCAGTTTTGACTTTGGCCTATTACTTTGCCAGCTGTATGTGTGTCCTGGAGCCACAAATGCCTTTTATAAAAACTTAAAATTAAATTAAATCATAAACAAACTAAGTGGCTACAGAAGAGCAGAACCCCCCTTTTGTGTGCAGGAACCAAACCAAGTGCTGCCTACTTTGTAGTTTCCTTGGCAAGCACACAGCTCTGCTTGGCTCTCCCTTGCTGGAGCAGCAACAGCCTTGTAACACCATCAGAACACAGGTACAACTCCAGGAAAACCTCTGGGAAAAGCCATGACTGAATTTGGGGGCAGAAATCACTGACACTGTACTTACAGCATTGTTACAGACCCCTCCCTAATTCCCACAGTCAGACTATCCTGAGATGGGGTTCTTGCTGCTCTCCCCTGCACATTCCTAAACTCACTGTCCCCAAACCCAGGATCCACCAGCGCCAAAAATAACTGATGTGGGTCTGTGATTGCCCATGCCAGCACCACTGCCCACAGCATCACTCGTGCTGTGACACCTACTTTAAACAAAAGCACATTTTCCTTTCATTACAAACAGTCCCACGGATTAAAAATTTGGATGCCACAGCAAAGCAAGTTAAACATTTACTTTCTATTAAAATATCTAAATGAGAAGATTAAAACCTGTTTTACATTAAACAGGCAAAGTCAAATCAGCAGAGGAGCAGCTTAGAGGGTTCTTAGAGCCAAGGCCTTCTGATGTGCAAAGGTAACCAATTTATGGAGAGAGGGATGGATTTCCTAAAACTACTCTGAAAGTGGTAAAAAACCAAAAGCAGACACATATTTGAACAAATCTCCCATCATCATCCCCATGCCTGCCTCCCAGAGCCATTCTGCTGCAGCTCCAATCAGCTCACTCCTGCTGACAGCTCTTGCCCCAGATTCCCCCATAAAATATTTTCACAGCTTATTACTCTATTTAGCACACTGCACGCTTAAGCTCTTTTGTTTATTTTTCATTTGAGATGGCAGAAGGAGGCGATCCAAAGGAATGCAGAGGGGGTTATTGACTGTGTTTAGTGGCAACTGTTCACAGGAGCAGCACTTAAGAGGTCACGAAGGTGATGCAGACACAGCTGACTGCTGCAGGAATTTATGCTCTAATTTTCTAACATCCAAACAGATTCTGCCTGGCAACAGAAACCACCATCTATGGCTGGTTACTGCCAAGGCAGAATTCCCCTTGGAAGCTGAATGTCTCCCTTTACAGGGCCAAAATCCAAGTCTATTTGTAAGCGCCTGCAGCTGATCTAACCGCGTTCGGACACAAGACCAGCTCGGTCCCGCCATGTGGGTGCTGAGGCAGAGCTCCCACTGCGGCCAGGCACCTCTTCTGCAGTGTGTATTAGCCAAGCTTCAGGATCACCCATCCCACCAAAACATTTTGGTGATGCAATTTCAGACAAGTGCCAAACCTGCAGGGTAACACAAAGCACCGTTGCTGCCAGACACGGTCCTTCATCCAAACACCTGGGATCCAAACCCGGGCACGTGCTGTGATGCCCCCATGGCTGGCAGGGGACCCCCGCAGGGACTCTCACACAGATCCCAGTCCCAAGTTCAGAGTGATGTACTTTGATGTACCAAGCAGCTAATTTTACACTCCCCCACTACCACGGCTCCACCAGTTGATCTTGCTGCTGTTAAAAGAAGGCATCAGAGTTCCCACACTCCATGTAAAAGAATTAGACTGAATCCCTCCAAATGTCCTAGAGGTCATCCCAAAGAGAAGTCTCTACTTCAGTTTCTTTTTCTACTTGGTTTCAAAAGTTTATTTAAAAAGGGAAAAGCAGAAGGAAGTGAGGGGCAGAGCAGACACATGCAGCCCCTGGGGTGGAGGGTTGTTTACTTTTAAAAGATCACACTTAATTTCAGGGTGAAGCAGCACTCAGTAGAAGGGAGAATCCCACAGAAGTGCTGCTTAATTGGCCTTGTCAGAGAAGTTTTTTGGCATGAGCATGTACTATGCAAAAGGAATAATACCTTTGATTAAAATATTTGGAAGGTCTCACCATTATTTCTCATCTGATCACACTGAATAAAAGGGTCCAACTTACAAAGTATTCTAGGACACAACTTAGAGGCTCTACTTGAAAGCAAATGCATTTTGTTGCTTGTGCAGACTAAACATACTATACATAGGCAGGAAAGTAGCTGGTGGCCCCAGGGCCTGTTGTCAAGAAGTCACACGACCCATAGGCCTTCCTGGGGAAGGATTTCAGTACCTGCTGTGAGCGGGAGGCACGGGAACAGCCCTGGAACACTTTGCAGCTACCACTCCCGTGACCCTGCAGCACCCAAGCGCTGGCATTCCTGCTGCCACCACTTGCACTCCAACACCCAGGCGTGGGAACCCCTGGACACGGCAGTGGGATGCTCGAGCCCCAGCGCTGCGCTTCGCCCGCACCCCTCCGTGGGGGCGACTCAGGCACTGCCCTTGCCAGAACCACGCCGTTGGCTGCCCTACAATCGCCGTCTCCTCCAAGCCCCGGTCTTCCCCGCAAACCTGCACGTTCAGTGCCTTCACAGCACCCTCCTGTGGGGATTCAGCGTCCATACAGACACGGGGGCAGCTGGAAACGGAGCACGATGGAAACCCTCCTCCCCTGGTGATACCGCGGGGACAGGCGGCTCCAGCCGCCTCAGCCAGCGGCTCAGAGCACACCAGGCTGTCCCACGGGCTCAGCATCCCCGGTACCGAGCGGGGCAGGGTGACCAGGCGACAGCCATGACCGGACAGGCAACCGTGGGGCCATGACCACTCCCGGCACTGCCCAGCCTGAAAGCGGCCAACTGTTTGTAACCGACTGACTCACAAAGCCAAGCAGTGACAGGTAAGTACAAAACCAAGTAAAAATCCATGGCTAAAGCAGGTTTCCTGTAGCAATCCCTGACAAATACAAACTGCATCTCAACTCCTTCCCTGGGGTGTGCGATTGTCCCCCATGGGATATATCACTGCTTAAAAACTGCTCTCAAAACTAGGGAAACCTTAATTTTGCAGCACATCATTTGGAACCACATTCGCTTTAACACTTTTTCTACTTTCACAGTGATGCCGCATTTTCAGATACTTAAAAGCATTTTTATCAGAAGTTACAGTGATTTTACACAACACTGCATCACGATGAAAACCAGTCAGTGTACTCATTTTTAAGAGAAGGAAGATTTGAGAGAGTTTATAATTTTTATGTTACTAAACACTTAAGTTTAAAAAAAAAAGTTTGCATGTTACTTACACTGTTAATTTACAGCATTCAGAGTGGTGTCAAGATACAGAAATCCCAACTATCTATACACCTTCCCACTTTTTGCAAGGATGCTGCAAAATTAGAGTCAGATAAATCTCAAATCTGAATTACTGACTACCCTCCAGGTTATGCAGTAATTTGATGTTCCTCAGCATACATGACTTGCAGAGCACACACAGAGCAGTTCACTTGTGCAACAGGCAGTAAGAATGTGTGGCATCATTCACTTTTAAAGCCCGTCACACCAGAATAATTCATTTGAATAGATGATGCTTCTGCAGGAACAAACCAAGTTTTTTGCTTCTCAAATGAACAGGATTTTTAAACAAGTCTGGCAGAAAAGCATTAGGTGAAGTGCAGACACACTACAGACACCCATCTCTACTCTACATGCTCTAAAGCAAGAGCAATTGTGGGAGGGATGATAATCCCTCATTTACTTCTTCCTCCACCTAGAGAGGGAAGTTCTTTCCATACCCTTAATTGCCTGGCAATGACTGCTTTCACTTATCGGGAATGGCATGCTTTTCCCATCCCTGGAGTACACAAGTATTCTGCCATGGAAAAGAATAGGCCATAGAATCAATCACACAAGCTGTCAGAGAAGGGAAGAGCACGTAGTCTGGAAAATTCAGGTGCAAAACCGCAGTCAAAAACTGTCATTCCATTGCCACAAAGCCTTTCCAAACCATCATCCTGGACTGTAACTAAACCCTCCTCTTGAAAGTTAAAAATTCACTGCACCCATGAAACTCTGAGAAAGGAGGAGCTGCTCAGCTACCAAATTCTGAAGACATAACTGAGCTCTACAGCTGCTCTTCCAGGGCAATGAAAGGCTGAGGCTGATGGGAAGAGGGTGTGTGAAGACTGGAGGCAAGGGTTGAAATCCACCCAGCAGAACCTAGGAAGTAGGGAAGCAGATGTGGCAGAACAGAGCAGGCAGAGCTGCAGCAAGATGCACCAAGCACGATTTTTGTTGTTACTGGGCCATGAGGTCTGTGTCAGGGAAGGCTGGGTAGGAGAGGAGACTCCCATTGCTACTGGATGTACAACATGACTTACTACAACCATCAGAAACTACACCACCATCCAGGCTGCAGCAGCAAGATTTTCCAGATGAGAACACTACATTTCTACCTTAAAGAATATCAGTTCTTGCTCCACTACCCAGCCCTGCTGAGGGAATAGTAGAGCTATTCCCAGATACAAAGAAAATGTGTCCTAAATAAATGGAGAAGAGAAAGGCAAATAAAATGTTTGATAACATAGTCTTACAAGCTTGTATGTAGCCTTTTACAGGAGGGAATTTATCCTCACAGCTGGAAGGACACCCCTCCTGGCATCAAGGTCAGAACTTAAGGAACAGTGAAGCCTAGACTGTCCCTAACCCAACAGGTACCTCGGGAGCGCTGTTCCCCAGCTGCCACCTTCGACATATCCCCAAGAGAAAAAGTGAAGCTGCAGCATAAACCCTGGTTATCAAATTACACATGGATCGAACTACTGAATCAGTATATTCCTCAGCCTCTCCTCAGCCCACCACCCTGCCAACGTGTGAGGGCCGAAGGGGACAGGAAGTGAACAGATGGACCTGGGTGACAGAGCAGAACTTCGCATCAGGAACACACATTGCACGCTGCGGCACCTTCCAGGCCCCTCCAAAGAATGGAGGAAGGCAAGTTGTAGTATTTGTTTCATACATTCATCACAACAGGAACATCAGCCAGATCTAGACTAGGTCCAAGGGATAATCACTGTAATTAGCGCTTCGTTCATATAATTACCAGCAGACCCTGTAACATTTTACAATGGAGGTAATTACCCACATTTTACAGCTGAGGAAACAGATAACAGTGCAGGTGAGTAAGTGAAAAGAAATCATCAGTGAAACTGTGGCGAAGCCCGAGACTGCAATTATCCTTATTCCCAGCCAAGGCTCTCCCCAATAATCCATGCTGAATTCACTTCTGTCTTGTGTGAAGGAATCCAGAGAAAATAAACACAAACTGGAATTTCCATTGTCTAGAAGAGCTGAAAAGCAGACAAGCCAAACCTGAAGGAGAAATAAAAACACATGTTTAACACTGAGCATTTTCTGAGCTGAATTGCAGCTATGAGCGGGGGACAGGCGAAGGACCCTGCTCTAGCAGACACAAAGCCAATGTGGGGTGTCGAGTGCTACAGTTCTACTTCTGAAGCGGAGGAAAAGCAGAAGCACAGGAGCACATCAGGACCGGCTGCCCAGTGGCGCCAGCTCACCCTCTCAGCCATCAGAGACCTTAATGCGCTTTGAGAAGTTAGAGATTAAAGCAGGAGCAATAATTAAATTTAAGAACTTTGCAAACCAATGCACACCCAGAGCAGCAAGCAGGGTGACAAGCCTGAGAAATTCACCCCCGGCCTGGGGAGAACCTCCCCACAGAGTTGCTGCCAGGGCCCGTGACCTGTTGCGAGGCCAGAGCAGCACTCAGGCTCTGCTGGAAAGGGGAAACTCTCTTCCCCTTCACACTGGAGCAGCAGGATCTAGAAGCTGCCAGCCGGGAAACATGAGTAGGGTCTGTTGCCACTTGCTCAGTTTACGGTGTACAGTAAGGTACTACACAGAAATCTGTGTTTTCCCAGACACAGGCTTGGGCAGCAGGATAGACCTGTCCTGTATCTTCATCCTGCACCTCTGGATGAGTTTCAGTATTAACAGAATATAGAGTGTGCACATGCTCACTGATACATCTGATTTTTGAAAGTCGTCCAGACCAAAGTGAGCAATTTGCTGCTGTCTGAGTGTGTTTTATTAAAAGAGCAGTACATGCAGATGACACACAGGTGTCTATTAGGTTGAATAAAGCAGATTACGTTAATCCAACCCCAGCTGCATTACCTGAACTGCAAGACATGCAACGCTCTAATGTGCCAGGGATTTCAATTCATCCCTTCAGCATCTGGTTAAGGTTAGCAAGTAAAAGCCTCCAGCAGCAGAAGATACTGCACAGATTTCAAAATTAAGACTTGTTTCAGGAGTGGATGTTATAAACATTCTGGCTTTGAGTAACAGAAAAACCTCATAAGCAGGAGCAAATCTCTCAATAGAGTATTCTCTCAATATTTAAATAGACAGATGTTTTGCTTTGCAAACATCTTGCAGCATTTGTGTAGTTCTTTGATTAAGTGTTTGAAGAAAATGTATTTTAGTTCCTGCTCTGTAAAAAAAAAGCTCAGTAAAGTGACTTAAGTTCCATCATTTCTTGCCATCCGAGGGTCAGCTGTTGCTGTTCCTGCTGTATCCAGCAGCACTGCAGCAGAAACCTGGGGAGATTTTACACTGGGGCAAACGGCAATGTTATTGCTAGGTCAACAAAGCAGCTTTTCTTGCTAGTATTTACTGGGTTTTATACAAGAAACTGAGGACAATTCCTAACTCCTCCTTTCCCAAGTGTCCTGGAAGCCCATGCAACAGCTGAACAGGCATAACCCATGTTATTACACTGATTTCTGCACATAAACATCTGCATCTAACACAATACATGGAAAGATCACAACAAAGCATGCACCACTGTCACCCCACCACCTTGGGAGCTACACCCAGCTCGTTCCATGGCTCACAGCGCTTACCTTATGAAAGAAGGCAGGATGGACATGACAAAACATGAAATGACAAAAAAGAAACACGACATTCTAACCGTATTTTAAGCTCATCTGTTTTTATATTATTGACTCCAATTCCCAACATCAAACATTTTTATTCCATCTCTCATAGCTTTTTCCCTGCTATTTGTTCTAGCAGGAGGCAACCGACAGCCAGCCCTCTGCACAGGGAGGGAGATTCCCTTCAGTTTCCAGACGTCTAAATAAAGGGTTTTTTAAAATTGCTTCCCTGGAAAGTCAAGGCATTCACATCTAACTGCTGCCAACATAAAATATGTGTTACAAGGAGAAGAAAAACAGTCTTCAAGAGCTTTCTTGAGCAAAATAAGTATTTTTTCCACTGAGTTTTAAAAACCCTGTTCTGGAGACTAGAAAAATAGTTCAAGATGATTTCTAGAGGATCCTTCTTATGAGGCTGACAGGCAGCATTAAACCCAGAGCCAAAGCCAAATCCCAGCTATCCCAGACACACTTGATGAGGAGCAGCAGTCTGTGTATCAGAACTGATTACTCCAGGTCTCCAAAAAATATTACGGCTAAAATTTGGAACAGGAGGGGAAAGCAAAAAACCACCTGAATGCTTCAAGCACTGATGTAGGTTGTGATGGTCCAGCACGGCTTGTAGCCATGGGGTCAGAGAAACTCAGACACCAACATGGAGGTGCTGGGCAGAGAATTCTGTGAATTCCGGCCCTGCCATGCTATTTTAACAGACAATTCTGCCACACAAAGGCAGTTTAAAAACAGGGATCTTGTGGTTGAGCACAGAGATCAGTGTTGGAAATATCTTTCTCAAGCAGGGATGCCAATTCAAACCAGCTGCTTCCTGAAACAGGCTCTGGTGATGATGGTGAATTCCTACTGCTCCTGTAGAACCTGGGGCTGATCCCCCCAGGCCTTTCAGAGGACTCACAGGGAAGGATGCAGCTCAGTCTCAGCCCTGAGGGTCAGCAGGACCCCCAGACAGGGAAGCAGAGCTTGCTGAGTGTTCAGGTGGGCTTCAGGCTCCTCCCAAGGCCAGGCACCAGCAGAGCCCTCTGGGACTACATGAACAGCTTGTTACAATTTTAATCTGTAGTTCTAATGAATGATATCTTTATAAGCACCAACAAGGCTCTGAGAAGACCTAAATCCACTTCAGTGTTCATTTAGAAGCTTCATCTGTGTGCAATGAAAACTGCAGCACTGAATGTTAGAGAATAAAATAATGAGACACTTAAAAAGTAATCTGTACTTCAGTGGGCCATGCTCTGTGGATTTCACATGATCATTTACCAGATAAAAACAGAATCTGGCCAAAATCTGTCTTATCCACTGGTTCCCTTTCAATACGAAAATGGAAAGAATCAGCTACTAAGCTCTGGGGGCTTTGCCATCCCACGTACACACCACGCTGCTTCCCTAAGCACAGCCGAGCCTAAAGCACAGCTCCAGGCATCGATAACTTCCCTTTGGGCTCCAAAGATAATGGAAAAATAAATGCAAATTGAGTTTCAATTGAGATTTTCGTTTTGGTCTAAAGCCTAATCTTTTATTAAAACAGCTATCAGTTTGGAGCTGATGCTTAGGAAAAGTTATCTTCAGGACACGGAACAAAATTTCAACAGCAAAGAATAGTTCTTATTCATAAGAGTATCTGAAACACTCGCATGGTTACTTAGGCTATCAAAATGTGACTGAAGGGGACATGGACGGGCCATGAGCACGGGTTTTACTGAACAAAAGAACTGTAAAAAAAATGCAAATGAAAAGTGAAGATGTACATAAATATCAAAATAAATTAATTACGTACTGGGAGAACACAGATTAAAAAAAGTAAAGTATTATACAGGCAACATACACACTGTTGAACTTAAAAGAAGCAAAAAACAACGCAAATTACACAGTTTATTAACAACTGAAACAATTTTTATTCAAGAAAAGCCAACATTACCCATCCTCATAGGAGAAAAAAAAAAAAAGACATTTGGGGAGGTCAAAGAACACTACAGTTTAAAATGATGAAATGTTACAGCTTACACACCAAAATTAAAAATGAAATGAAATTAAAAAAATGAAATGGTTACCAAAGTAATGCAGGTCAAGGGATCAAAGATGAAGGGTCACACACTATTAAAAAGAAATCCAAAAGGGCGTCTGCATCAAGATCTCTGCAAAACAAAGGAGCTTCAGTGAGTAAAACTAGAACCTTCTATGGAAGCACATCAAAGCTCCCACACTCCACACCCAGGCCGTGGCAGCACCCGTGGTCGCCCTCCTGCTCCCGCCTGCGCCAGTGGCCACCAACCCTCCTGTGGCCACCGACCCTTCCTGCAGCTGCACCACCCTGGCAACACCAGATGACTCCTGTTCCCAGCCACTTTGGCTTGTTACTACGAACCTCCCTGTAGACAGGCTTCTACAATTTCCCCACTTCCATATGGGGTGCTGGTTTCCTGCTGCCCAAACTTGTCAGCGCCAAGGGGACGAGGCAGCACAGCCTGAGCGTTGGCTGCAGGGCAGAGCACACGGTCCCACATCGGCACTGAGCTGTGCCAGGGAGGCTCTGTTGAGGTCAGAACACTCGGCTGTCAATACAACTGTCAGATCATCACTTTTCAGGGAAAGCTTGACACACTTTTCCAAGAGTTTCCTTTATTCACTGTAATTGTGGAACTCTGGTAATTATTGACACACGTGCACACTGAACTGCTCACATTGTAACGTATTGCTTTAACACTACAATAAAAAAGTAATTCAAATGTGGTTTCTAAGACAAAGGCCTCGCCTCCTGGAATTTCAATTACACAGAAGCTATAAAACAACCTTTGGTACCCATTTCCAAGCAAGATGCAGTCAATTATCTATAATAAATTTATGCAGAGAACGTAATATTTACATCAGATAACTTTTGGAGAAAGACAACCACCAAGGGCATTGCATCCCTCTTCATTCCAGCATCCCTTCCCCTGCCTGGCAAGGCATTAACTTTTGGGAGTCTTTTATCTGGATCAAACCAGCCCGATGCTTGCAGCCAAGAAACAAAATCACCACACAAACCTTTGTCTTTGCAAGGCAAAGAAGCCCCCAGTGTCAGAGAATCACCATATGTAACACTGACATGTAGTGCAAGGATCTAGTCTGCCTGGATGTTTTTCCAGAAAACACATCTCATCTTTCCACATCACTCCTGCTTCACACATGTCACAGTAAGGAACCCGCCGGAGAACGCAGAAAGGTCCATATTCCCCCAACAGCAGCTGTGTCTGGCAAAACCTTCTGCTAAAGCTACTACCATGTGCTGGAGTTAAAACTTGGTTCCTAACATTATTTTCAACATTTCTCAATTCCAATTTCTGTGAACCAAACCAATTAAGCCCACGTTTCCACTGTTCCCTCACCGTTTTGTTGGGCTGGCTCCTCTCACCACGACTCACACTGCAGGTGTTCCAGATGACCTTGCTGTGAAGGAAAGCAGTTTGGGAACCCAGTGACTTCACAATAACTCAGCAGCACAGACACAGACTTGCAGTGACTCAGCAGCTAATTAAGTCCGAAGGCATTAACATGAGTAGTGTGGTCAGGAAGACTCAGAGCTCAGGAATCTCACAGAACTGGGCAACAGGGATGCTCCCATGGGGCACAGCAAGATTGTGGAGCTCCCTTACTAGTTCTCAAGTAACACAAAGGTGAGTTTTAGGTAACTCCAGGAACATTTTACCCCTGGGACTACAGTGGCCCCCAAGGAGTTGCAGCTCTGCAGGGTTTCCCAGTGCCTGGCTCGCCTCAAGGCTGTGTGCTGCCAAACAGCTCCCAGCTCCTGCAGTCTGTCAACAACAGAGCACTGACACCAGATCCACAGGAATGACCACAAAGCCTTGGTTTTTCTTTCCTCCCTATTGCAGTAATTCCACTCCCTCGCACTCTCCTCAGGACACTGTCCCTGCAATGATCACTGCTTTGGCAGGAAACAAGCTGCTTTCCCTCTTCTTCTTAGGCACTACCTCTCTAGAAAACCTTTGCTTTGATTAGCACTAATTTTTCTTTCATATCTAGTTTTAATTTTTCACCTAAATTCCCTGATTTTTCTCTCCCACATGCAACAGCCAGCAACTGGAAGCAGCAAACCTGAGACCAAGACGACAGGATTTCAATCACTTACAAAATATAATCTCCTCAATTCCCATTCATTTGCCGAGTGAACCAACTCCTTTGTGTGTGTACATGCCAGGCCCTGGCAGGGAGACTGAGACTGACTTTGTAATTCAGTTTGTTGTAACATTTTCCTTGTAAAATGAGGTACAAAGTAGAACTTGAGTAACACCAGTGAGTATTTTAGTGCTGGGCAAGCCAGAAACCCAAATACATGATGCAGAGGTACCTACCACTACTGCTGGTGTTCCTGCAGGTAAGAAGGTAAGTACTAACTGAATTAATGCACTCTGCTGACTCCCTCACGTTTCAAGAAGGGTGCTGCAATTGGTAAGTCCAACTTTTTACTCCCCACACACCGGATTCCACTTTCCCTTCTGATACTACAGAGTAACCATATATGATTAATAAGGATGAGCTGCAACAGATGACACAGGTTAGGAAAAACACACTATCAACTGGAGGAAATAATATTCCACCTTATTTTTTCCACATTCCCAGAGCAATCTACAATACCTTTTTTTTCAGTTGTGTTAAGTATAAGACAGACAAAGGATTCAGAGCCACTGTACAGCTGCTGAACTATGGTCATTTGCACAACTCACTCTTAGTGGAGGACTTAGAGGTGTTCCACAGTAAAAAAACCAATTACATGGGACCAATTCTACTCCAAACTAATTTCTAGAGAGTTTCAAAAAGACTCAGTAGTACTTTGACAGGTTACTAATGGCAAACAATCAGGTCGTAAAATACCACCACCATTTTATATTTTGTGTATAATATGCTAAAATTAATGATGAAGCAATTTTTTTTCATTAGGAAAAAAGTTAATTATCTCCCACCCTCCATTTGATCTGTTTGCTCTGCTTTACAGGAGCCACTCCGTTTGCAGTACTCTGACACACTAACTGCCCAGAACTGCCAAATCAGCCATTTTTCCTCAGTGCCCACATGAACCAAAGGGAAGGGAAAAAAGGGTTTTCCCAAAAAGGAAGATGAGGAATCCCTCTGTGTTTGAGCATGAACAGCATGAAAGGTATTACTGCTTCTGTTCCAAGTTGCCAGGACCAGTAGGTAACCTTCCGATTCTGCTCAGTCCCCAGCCTGCTCACAGCACAGGATTCAGGAACTGCAAAAGCAATGCCAGCAGCACATTCCTGCTTTGCACATTAAACAAAGCACATAATTTCATTAATTTCACAAAATAAACCCACAATGAAATGCTTCTTCATTTTTCCTGCCTCATTCATGATCAGCCTCAAACCCCAAGCACAGGCACAGTGAGAGGAGCCCCCCCCATGTGCCCGACAGCTCCAGTCAGGTGTATGTACACTTTGCTACTGCTCTGCTCTTCTCACGCTGCAAACTCTATTTGGACACCATTTCACTTGCAGAGCTCTTTCTTCTTTAAAGGAAGCAGCCTCGCATTCCTGCTGGTGGCCCAGAGGAGGGACAGGCTCTGGAAGCATAGTACCACTGGCTGGCAGCACGGACACCCAGCTCACTGGTGGACAAACCCAAGTGGGACAGGCCTCTCCCAGGTATAGGGGCTTGCAGACCACCACCACTGAAGTGAAGGATGCGAACTGACACCGACATCCTGGGTTTTACAGATGCTCTGGCTGCTCAAGCACTTGGCAAATGCTTTACCCCCAAGAAGGCATCGCCTGCCATTCCCAACCCCCAGCATTAACATGCCTCAGCCCCCAGGTCAGCTGGTGCAACCCCAGGTGCCAGAGTAGCAGGGGCAGGAGGAGCTGCTACGCGGAAGCGCACCTGAGCCAGTCTGCAACCACTTACTTCCCTGCTGCTCCTTCAGCGGTGGGTCATCAGGCAGAACAGAAACCAATAGCACTTCTACTAACAGCATTTGCCATTACCATCAGAATATTTTATACTCTGTGATCACATGGGCAGCAGGCAATTAGTCAAAGTTCAACATTTTTATTGCTCTTGAGATACCCCAGAGCTGACAGAGACCACGGGAACGTCCCAGCATGTGCAGGGCTCTCGCAACAGTGGCCAGCCGTCAGCTTCGGGAACCCTTCAGCTTCAGCTTAACACCCGAATGGGCGTGAGCTTGACGGAAAGCACTCAAAAAATACTCTGGACTTCACAGTTCCCAGGGAACCCCACTGAGTGCTGCTCCTTTTCCGGGGAGTTTTGCCATCTTGATGGCACATTGCAGGGGGGACACCATAACCTGTACAGGCACCCCTTCCATGCTCCAATTGCAGGGGTGACACAAATTGGTCCCACACATTTGCTCAACCCCACAAATTTGTAACATTCAGCTACTCTGCAGAATAAGGAATGAACTGGGACATGTAGTGCAAAGTTACAACACACCGTGCCATCCCGGACAGCCTTAAAACAAGGTTTTTTGTAAGAGTCAATTCTAAAAGGCACTTAAAAGCATTAAAATAAAAAAAAAAGCAGTGGCAGTAGCTGTGGTGCCAGGTCTGTACCAGGGCAGGGTTTCGATGAACAAACATGTGCCGACAGGAGCCGTGTGGTGACTGGCTGAGCAGCACTCAGTCGCCAGGCCCAAGGAGAGCTGGAGTGGCAGGCAGCAGGGACCTATCACTTTCCTGCCTCCCTGCCAGTGTCTCGGAGCATCACAGCCAGCCCAAAGGCTCCAGACTTGCTCCCCATTCTGTCTGGATCCCTCACGTCCCTCAGGCAATTCTCCAAACCTTCAAGATCTTCTCTGTGCTTTAGAAAAAAGATGGCAAATAACTCGCTGTCAAGTGAAGAGGAGAATGTCAGTGTCGTGCGAGCAAAGCAAGAACGCCAGAGCACACTGAGATGTCAGTGAACACGCGATTCAGGCCCCAGGGCAGCAGAGGAAAGAATTTCTTCCCATGCTAAATAATGCTCAAAATACAGAGTTTCATAATTGCATTATTTGCATACTCTCCCAAGCAATACCTGAGCCTGCAATCTGCAAAATGTGGATGCTGGCTGATTCTGGAGAGCAGGGCAGTTCTGTCATGCCCCTCCAGACAAGCCCAAGCTCATGAAGCAATTACTACTGCTTTTTCTAGCATGGAAATTCTGGGCTTCTCCTAGCAGAGAATGTAAATAGAGAATACTGTTTAGGAATTTAGGGAAATACTGAAATAGGAACCAAAGCCTGAGGTAGCATTTTACACTTTCAATGTTTAACTTTTTCTTCTTTCTCCCACCATGTCATTAAGTGTTTACAAGGATGATTAATGACTGCGTCTGCCAACTGTTAACGAACGGCATCTCTGCTCAGAGCCGCAATCCGGTGCCTGGCAAGTACTGTGCAGGGACAAGGTTACTCCAACATCCTTGAGCCCCAGTGCCCCAGGAAGCTCTCTCTTCCCAGATAACCTGGTCCCTGGACAGAAAGCAGCAGGATGCATCTCCTGCGGACAATGTATCTTGCTGCCCGAAGCCACTAGTGGGTAAGGAGGCAGCCAAGACACTTTTACCACCTCCATCAGGGGACACAGGAGGTCAGCTGCAGTGCCCAGAGGAACTTGAGGCCACCGGCTTAGTGCTTGGGAGTGCGGCCCCACAGTCCATGGAATGGAGCTGAGACCCAGCTCCCAAAATTCTCGCTCGAGGTGCACTGGCAGCACCCTGAGCAGGAAGCCTTTGCTTCATCCACACACTGACACCAAACTGGATCTGCGTTACACAAACCCTGAAGTGGTTCACAATGAACGACAACTAAATCCTGAGATTGTAGAACCCCCTCACATGCACAAAGCACTGCCAAACTTTCTGGAAATTAACTGACTTGTCCCAATGCGAGAAACTGTATGAAAAACCTGCCTCTATCCTCTCCCAGAGCCAGGAAAATAAGCACAACACACCTTCGCAGGCATCTCTAAAATTTAAATCTGTAATTAGTTGCTTGGCTAAACTTATGATTTTCTATCTCTGGTAAAAAAAATTGAATTAGAAGGAACACTTCCTTCAGTAGAAAATATAAAACTGCTATAAACTTGATTTAAGACAAGATGACATCTTGGTATGTAAATGTATTTCCATCAAACATTTCAATTCCAAATGTATGCTCTGATGGAAAGCAAACACCTCGATAACATGTTTGAAGCATTTTTAAGCGCTCCATTTCTCTGGCTGCTCATCACGTGATTTCACTACCTGTAAAATCAACCACAACCCATCCAGCTCTCAGAGGATACAGTTTCTCCATCCCAACTATCCAATCCAGAGCAACATCTGACCATTATCCTCAAGCTGCAGATGAAAGCACTCAGATAAAGTTATTTGCAGTGTTCCCATGGTGATGCCCTGGCAGAGAAACCAACAAACCCTGTCTGCTCCCTGACCCCTGTGCCGGCAGCACCAAGGGGTTGATGGAGGCCCAGTGACAGCACGTGCCCATCCCACCACCCCAGCAGCTGGGAACACACGTGTCCTCTGTTCAGGGCCTCACAGAGGCAGCAAAAGCTGTGTTGAAGCCTCCCCATGCAAAGGGGCCCAAAAAACAATGCTTAAGGATTTTGGAAAGGAGACAGCTCATGGCAGGGTTAGGGGTCTGGCCCCCACCTTCCCTCAGGATACATACCACACCACAACCCACACCACCCCTGCTGAGCTCGCACTTTAGAGCCCATGGACACCCATGACAGCCAAAACACACACAGTTTAAGGGAGGACAGCATTGTCACACACATGTTCAGATGTGTCAGTTATTTATACATTTCATTTATTTTCCTTCTTTTACTAAACCTCCCTGTCAGTGAGACACCTCACACACAGAACCAGGTATTCCAAAATTAGTGCAAAGATTCTAGAAGCACCACTATAAAATATATCTTTTTCTTCTCTACTTTATAACTTGTGCCTTCACCAGCACAGGCAGAACACCTGTATATCAGCTGAAAAAAAAAGGATCCCCTTAGGAATGCCTTGGGAATGTAGTCCAACGTTATTATTCAATTATACCCTAAGAAAAATTCAAGTTTTATAACAGTGAACAGAATTAAACTTTCAGATTGGGGGTGGGGAGGGCAATAAAATCTGGAAGCTCAGGTTCTTCCTTCCCCATAACTAACACAAATTGCCAAGACTTCATCCAGGCATAAGACTCTGCCTTTTTCTTTTTTTCCCCTCTGAGCTAATGAGACCAAAATTCTCTGACCACAAGAAAAGCTCTTCCATTTAAATAATTCAATAGGGAAACTGCACCGGCCACACCACACAGGCTGGCAGTGTCAGCACCAGCCATAACCCACAACAGACCTGGCCTCCATCTCCTTGTGGAGTGGCAGCCACAGGAACAGATTTGGGAGGAGAGGATACAAATGAGAGTGACAAACCTGGCATTCAAAAAGACAGAATTGGGCTGGGTATGGCTTTTAATGTCCCAGTTGATGACCTGTGACTAGTAGCAAACAATCCTTCCAGAATTACAGCATGAGACAAGCCCACCCCAGCAGCATGCTGGCAAGCCCTGTCAGAGCTGCTCACTCCCCACTCCCTGGAACACTAACATGTCTCTTATCGGGAAGACCATGCTCCCAAATTCTGCTTCCTGCCTAACACACCACACCAAGCAGCTGAGCTTTCCTGTTTGCACCCTGTTCTGCTCATGCACTGCTCATCATAGTTTTCAGCTGTACGATGAACTTTGCCATGCCCTGTGCTCAGGGAAGCTCCCTACTCCTACCCTGCCCAAAGCCGTATATGCAACAGTGTACACAAGGCTCTGCACTGGGACAGCAGCACTACTAGAGTGACTAAAACCCAAGAAGCAGTTTCCAATAACAAGGAAGAGTGTCATTCTGTCACAAACCTATGAAAACCTTGCTTTCCCAACTGTCCTTGACCAAACATCATCTGTCAGCACCACCGGAATTGCCACTGCTCAATACCCTGCTAGTTCAAACTCTATTGCAGAATGAACTGCAACCCATGTTTTCTACAATTTACATTTCAATGCAAATGACCCAACACAAAAACATCTACACAAAACCCAAGGCCAGCAACTCCCCCAAAGACCTGACTCATGCCATACTTTGTATATTAAAAATAGATACCTGTCTGTAACTTCCAGGTAGCAGAAGGAAGGGGGTTTAGGACTCCAATTTTGAAAAATACACACAGGAACTTCTCCGTGATTGATTCTACGCTGAGCAAACACACACACGAGTGAGCTGTGTTTGATCCTGTGCTCAGCTGCACTTGCAGATGTTAAACTCGTGAGCACAGGTTCTGCTAACAAGTTTAGATGCTACAAATGGAGGATCAGAGTGACAGGAACAGTCAGCTCCCAACAAGCAGAACTAACCGGAGTTTTACAGTCATTTCTCCAAGTGGATCGCCTCTATTACTAAGTGATTCCTACAAATAAGGCAAAGCTACAGTAAGACAAAGCTACTGAAAACTAAAACTAAGCTGTGAGCATTGCTGTGGGACATCCAGCCTTGCTGCCCTGCAGGAATAAAGCCTAGGGATCATAGAGCTATCTGGGTAATTCTTTATCCAGATACCCAAATCGGCCCACAGATACCTGAATTTCAAATACTTCTGTTTCATTTAAATTACGCCAACCATGATGCATTAACAGCAGACCTGTGAATGAGCACACTCAGGGTAACTGGATTCCAGTATATAATGCCCAGTTCTGTGTGCCCCTTGTTCTTAACAAGATTCCTCATCCACAGGTAAGTTGGTTATTTCCCTGGCCCCTTTGTGGCAGGAAAGAACATACACCGCTTTTTTGTTCGGAAGTCTTCATGCATAGGAAGGTAACACTTTGTTCAGCATGGTACAAACACGTCTATCTGATTTTAAACCATTTTGAAACAAGTCATTAAAAACATACAAGATTTGACTCCGAGACAAGTCACACACACAAGCAACAGGCTCCTACTGTACCAGTAGTCAGCTTCCACATTTGCCTTCAAGTCTAGCTTAAACCTCACCTGCAGCATGTACTAGGACTTTATTATTTACAGAACAGGTTCCAGAGCTAAGGAATTCGTATCCTGGAGCTCACAAGCCATGCTCTCACAAAAGAACCCATAAGCATTAAGTAAGCCGGTACATTTAAGTATAAGTAAGAGATTTAACTACCTCGTTAGTGTTCCAGCGGTGCCTCTCTTTCGGTAAACTTGAACATTTTGGTAGACATTCAAGCAGCTTCTTCGGTAAAAAGATTTTTACATGACTGCCATTGCTGTTCCCATGATCATCTAGAAAGGAGAGGAGACACATGATGTACACATGGGAGAACGGGTGGTTTCCACCAGGAGACCCGAGCGATGGCAAGACTTGGAAACCCATCACTTCTCTGTCCAAGAGCAGCAATTTGCAAAGCCAGTAAGACAAGTAACGTCTTTCTGAGGAAACTGCAACTTTATTTCAGAAGTATAAATACAATTTAATTCTTCATGGTTGCAAAGTCTGAGAAGAGCTTTGATGGATTTGGGCACAAGGAGCCTGTGTGTGCTTACCTGTGCCTATTTTAGGTCATTATTTCCCTCAGTGACAAATTTTACAAGCAATAGCGACAAAACGCTGCAGAAGCTGTGACCACAGCAGCACAACCTGCCAGGGAAGTCATAAATGAAGTTCACACTTGACAGGATTTGCAAGTAAATAAGCACAGAGCCCCAGCACCTGCTATAATTTTGTCAAGCTGCAGCAGAAATGCAACTCAAGGTCTATTAGTTCATTTAAAACTAAAACGCACCGTACCCGATCAAACCCAGGTTACTTCTCTTTTTGTTCACAGATCAGAAAGTGAATGTAGCTCCTCAACACAGAATTGAGAAAGAGGGTTGGAAATCTTCCTACCTCAGCATACCTGAGGGTCTCAAAAGCAGAAACACTGAAGAATACAAACCTATTCTTTTTTATTGTTAAATTTGTAGAAAGTGCATCAATTCCCCTCAAAATATTGTGTCCCAAAAAGCCCTGCACTCCCACACCAGCCCCCAGCAGTCCCAGCAGCAGCACCTTGATGATGTCTATCAATCTTCTAACACCACCAAGAGAATCAGAGCATCCATGAGCTGCACGTGTTTATCAACCAAATCAGTCCCCACAGGAAAGGGAATTGGAGCAGCAGCGTAAGAGAGACCAGCCACAACGCAGAGCTTTACCAGTTCTCCCTCCAAACGCACCATCTTTGCCTTCCTCCACCATCCTCTCACTTCCCACAACAGATCCTGGGCAGAGGTACACAGGCAGTACACTTACTCTCTGGCGTTTTACCCTACAAAATTAATTTATAGTCATTTCCCATTTGGAAGTGTACAGAAAAGGGATATTAACTTCTTCCTTTTACACATCTAATCATTTTATGCCATTAAACAGATGCCAGCAATATGATAAAACTCTTCTGCAATTTTGTACGACACAGACATTCGCTGTGACCTGCAGCGAACCCAACAGAGCCTGGCCCACGCGCATTCTTAGAAATGATTTAGGAATTGCAGAGACCTCACACCCGCAGCCAGACATCCCTGGTATTCTGAAAGCTTGATTAGACTCTTGGATGTGTCAAGTTCAACAATATACACGCTGTTAAATCAACTGCTCGTGCAAGCCCAGCAGATGAGTTTACAAGATAAGCAGCGATGTGTATGATAAACGTGAGCTGCTCTGTAATTTATGAGTCCTGTGCACTCCCTCCGTTATTGGGAACTTTACTGTGTGACTATGTTGGACTAAATCAACAGGGCTGCCACTTCCCAACTTCTTCCTGGGCAAGGAGCAGTCAAGGAGGATCGATCTCTGCTGGACTGATAAGGAAATGGGGGAGAGGGTGCTCTCCATTACTCCTCTGTACACCATTCCAGGATTTCTAGCTGGACATTGAGTATCTCAGACTGTAAAAAGACTCTGCAGGGCTTTTTGGCCACATCCTTTCCCCAGCCAATGCTCTGCACATCTGACTGTCATCACTGCTATTTCCCCCCACCCAAGCCACTCAAAGGCTCAAAGACACCCATGTCATGACACCTGAGCTTATCCACAAAGACACAACTTGCCTGGGGCAAAGACCAGAGCCAGGCAGCCCAGCCAGCAGCTCTCAGCCATTCCCACCTGCATTTCCATATCCACCGCCTGATGCAGCTGGTACTCACTTCACGCTCCCTGCTTTCATTTTACACCATTTCTATTCCTCATTCAAAACACTGCATTGCTCTACATTCAATTCATTAAGGCACAAAGTATTTTACAGCACACATTATTGCTTTTATCAGCCAAACTACATCCCAGTTACATCTCATCAGCTTATTTTCCATGGGCACATTTTAATTGACATTAATTGTATTACTTCCTCTTACCTCCGTATCAGTCAAGTCCTCTATCATTCATTCCATTATTTTGCAGGGCTGGCAGACCTCTAATTATTCAGCTCGTTTTATTAACTTTCTTCCATTGTCATCAATTATCAGTATTATTAATCCAGAAAGTGCCTATGGATAATAGATCCCTTTAAAATGTTTTGGTAGAACTTGTCAGAACTTGCTGATGCTAAACCTTCCAACTCCTGTTGTTCGCATGTCCCACCTTGTGTTATTATAGCAAGGGAAGGTCATTCTCATCATCTTGTAATGCAACTACATCTTGCAGATGCCTCCCTCTTCTGCATTTAGCAATGACATTTCTTCATTCCAAAAAATCCCCAATGTAGAAAACAACAACTGCCACCTGCCTCGATCCAGCAATCTTTTCATTACGGACTCCTTGAGCCACACAGTCAGAATGACACACAACAATCACGTTATGGGACATGAATCCTAAACTCAGTGACCTCTAAACCAGGTTTGACCTTAGAAAAGGACAAAGTCAGCCAACCAGCTATGAGGGTGAAAACCCCATTGCCTCAAATGATGCACACACTTGCCTTCACACTCACTTCTCTGCCCGCTAGAATCAGTCAGAATGTATTCCCACAGGGAGGAAAGTCCCTGGAAAGCCAGGCACACAAGAGGATTGCTCTCCCAGTGGCACTGTGGATACTGGCGGACCAAGAGTTCCCATTCCTCTGAATGAACCAGCGCTTCCCTGCTCCTGTTCCTCACAAATAACACCGGGATATAATATAATGGCCAGACTTCGCGAATGAAGATCTGTGGAAGGTCTTTGTACGCCTTCCAGCCTGCGCATTGGCTTTATTTTAGGTGGGACACAGTGCGCGCAGAACTGAGCCCACCCTTTAATCCTAAGGTTCATCTGCCGGGGCCAAGCGAGCTTGGACAGTGGCAGCGAGGTCCTCAGGACGTAGGTGGATTGCCTTACAGGGCTAACGGGCTCCACCTACCCGGGGAGTTTCCCCGACCGGGAATCGAACCCGGGCCTCGGCAGTTACAGTGCCGTATCCTTAACCACTAGACCACCAGGGGCTCCCAAATGAGCTGTCAGAAGTGGGATTCGAACCCACGCCGGGATACTTCCAATGAAACATGCACATCTTCAGGGAGGTGGAGCAAAAAAACCCCCATGCTATCCCCTAGCTTGAATCAAATCTGCCATTCCTAGTCCAGCTGATGCACTCACCCAACACCACAGGGCCTCCTGGTGAAGGGAGGGGAACAAGAGCCGACGCTCCGCATCCCTGTGCTCCCGGCAGCGTGGCCAGCACACCCACAGGCAAACTCCTCCATTTGTCTCCAACTAAAATTTCCTCAGTATCTAAAAACAGGAGCTGCAAGCTCACAGCGCTGATTGGTTTTACTGTGCAAATCCAGATTTGTACTTGAACTTTCTCATTTATTTTTGCCATAGGTGCGACTCACAACACTAAGGTCTGCAAACCCGTCCAGTGTCAATAAAAAGTGCCTGTGCAAGCAGAGCTGCACTGACATGGGGAGGATTTGCCAGTAAACCTCTATCGACACATGGGTTTTTAGTGCAGAGCTGGCCACAGCTCAAAAATGTTTCCCAAGGCAGGCACAACCATAGCCGAGAACTCCAGCAAGAAGCTACAGACTAAAATATAGCAGCCTACACAGTGTCCTGTTCTATATCATTCAGGATGAAAATCCAAAATTTAAGTTCCATTAGCAATCTTCAAGTTCACTTATTAGCAAACCAGAAATTCATGTAGAATTAAGAAAGTACAAGTATTACAAAGTTCATGGAAAGTTCCATATTAATTATACCACATAAACCCTTTGTCACTTTATGGGTTTCTTCATGCTTCTTGCACTTTATCCTCCCAAGGGATGCACCATGGACCATAAAACTTTAAAGTGCACAACAGCAAATCACACTTTGCTCTACCCCCGCTCTCCAAACAATCCCCCTCACCCCTCCCTTTTTTTTTTCTTTAACTGGTCCTTAAATCTTCGGTGATCCAGGAGGTGAATTTAGACCTGCAGCCCCTTGAACTACCATAGTTTGTCAATATAACGTGTAATTGGAGAATACAGAGATGGCCAAACGGGTGTTGATCAGCTGCTGATCCACAGACAGGTCTATAGTAGAAATAAATATCACAAGTAAGCTATAAACTCACAAACACGAGTTTTATAAACCCATTATTATGAAGTAATAACTTAGGGTTGGCCATCTTCTTAACTGCCTCACAAGAAAGGGAAGAGGTGTTTAAACATTACAAACGGGCTCTTTAGTACAAAACAAACCACTAAAATCCCAGTGTCATCCTGGGCCAGCATCCAGCTGACCCCCCCCACCGACCGACTGCTGAGGCAGCACAGCTCGTCCCTGCAGCGCACGGGTGGCACCACACAAACATGCACCCGCACTGACAGCCACGTGGAGGCCACCAGAGTCACCAGGACACTTGCTGACCTCTGAACAGGGGAAAAAACCAACAAATTCCATCTGGAATAAATCCCAGATCCAAACATCTGCAGGACTGCCATGCTATTTCTCATGGCTCAACTTCGATCCTGGCATTTTCCACCCATAAACAAGCAGCAACAGAAGCAAACCCAACAGCTTTTGGTCTGCTTCCTAGCAATATTTGGACAATTATAGTTGTAAATGTCTTGGCAACAAAAGCAGATTTCTAAGTATCAATTAAGGGTGCTAAGAGAAGATAACCAGGTCCAGCTCTGCAGCACGGCTGTCTCAGCAGGGCTCCACAGGATGCCAGCACTCGGTCGGGTGCTGGCTGAGCAAAGGCATTCCCGGTCCTCCAGCATGGGATGCAGCCCAGGGCTGAGGGGAGGATGCAAGGAAAGGGTAAACAGTTCAGGCAAAGGTAAAAAATGTACAACAGGAGTGAGATGCCAACACAAACCAGCACATGTACAGCTGTGGCTGCTGTCTGTGGGGAATATGTGAGAAACAAGAAAACACAAGGAGGACGGAATCACAGCAATGGTGGCAGTATCAAGGATGAGCAACAAAACAGTTTTCCTCTAGGAAGTTTCCTAAGGAATCTAGCCTTAATGTCTTGGAATACTTGTGACAAATACTTTGTTACTATGACGAGCTCTACAAACAGTTTGGAAACTGGAAAAAACAGAAATATAGCTAAAACCAGTGCTATGCATCAGTGGCCCAGTTCTCCCCACCAGTGATGTGCTACTCCCAAGTTCCTTTGTCCTTTTCACATAGCAGAAGTTTCTTGACATTTTATAACTGAACTCAGTCTGAACACCAGTTAGGCAAAACTGCAAATGGTGCATTTTGGGGAAGACTTGATAGCCCAATTATCCCTAACGAAAGCCCACACGCTGACTGAGGGCTGGGTGAGACAACCAGCTGTTTATTTTTCACACTGTATGTTTATCACACTGAGCAGCACTTCTGAGTCTACTTTCCCCAACCAGCAAAACCAGCTCCTCTTTCCATCTCCCACCTTGGCAGGCTGTTGCAAGCACCCTGCTAACAGAGAGAGAGAAGAATTCAGTTACATTCAGAAGGCAAACACAACTACCTACCCTAAAAGCAAACTTTGGGAGCACTCGAATAGTGCAGCTGCTTCGGCATCTCCCCGCAGCTCCTTGTTGTGTTCACACCTGACTTTCACTGTGTTGCTGTTAAATCTGATAAGTGCTCCAGAAAAACGAGACCATTGCTCACCATCAACAACAACTCCTTTGGTTGAGACGCCTCATCAGTTCCTTCACACCTTGGTTTTCACCATCAAATTCAATGGCAATGAAGCCAAGGAGCAGTGCATATTATGGGCTAGGTCTAGCAAAAATAAACGGCCTGTTTATTCACTTTCTAATACTACAGATGTTCTCAACAGCACATTTCCCAGAAGTCGCAACGCATTGGCTAAGGCCAGGGAATTTGCTTACTCTGAGCCTACACACTGGCAGCCAGTAGCCACAGATATTTTCACTTCTTCCTTTTTACACGTGAGCAATTTGAGTTTAGAAACCTAGCTGGAAAGCTGGCTGGAAAAACCCAGCCCCTTGAACCAGAATGTGCGACTGGAGAAGGACAGTGAGTGCTCCATGCCCAGCGAGAACAGAGTTTGCTCTCACTCACCCAGTGCCGTGACCGCTCCTTGGCACAGAGAGCCCCTTTGGCATCGTCCAGGGAACAGGGCGGGTGCTGCACCCCAAAGGACTGAAGCTAAGACAGGTGCAAGCACCTGCAGGTGAATCTGCCTTTCCAAACCCAAGGGGTTTAACACAGCACAAACCCAGAGCAGTCCTGCCAGGGCGCTGGGAGCCATGGAAGGTGAAAACAAGACACCAAATTAGGGGAGAAAACTACAAAGCAAAAACCCAGCAAGGTGTGGAACTGGAAGCCAGGGAACACCAAAGCTGCAGGAAGCTGCTAGAAGCACTGCATTTCAATTAACCAGCCCCATATTCCACAAGCACTCCACCAGCCTAGTTTCACTCCCTGGAAAGGTTTGGGTTTGTCAGAGTTTTCTACCCTCCAGACACATGTGGCTTACTGAAGCAGAGACAGAGGAACACTAAAAAAGGAAGGCCACATACCAGCTCCTTCTTTCTAAAGGCTGTCTGGACAGAGGGAGGATAGCTATAGCCCCTTTCTCCAGCAATATCCACCTTTGTAAGCAGGTCTTTACAAGAGCCATTTAAATCCACTAGTAATGTAAAGGTAGCACCAAGTCCTCAAATACCGAATTTTAAAACATCTGTTTCAAGCTTACTTGTACATCATCACTTCCCTGTATCATTTTCTGATACAGAGAATGAAATCTTGAGTTATGACACCTCCAGGAAGGTTTGCTCCAAATGTAGCTTTAAAACCGGCACAAATGAACCAAGGAACCTTAGAGCCAAAGTGCTTTTGAAAAACAAAAGAAGAGATGTGAAAATGAACTAAAAAACCAGAACTTTAAACAAGCCTCATGCCTGACATCCGGAAAAACATAGTTATAATACCAAAAGTACTCAGAAAACTGACCTCACAAACATGCAGCTCCTGCTATTTAGAAAAAGCAAATCGAGCCCACTCCCTGAACCCATCCTGCTGGCTGACAGCCCACGGAGAAGGCCTAGAACCTTCACTAGGAGGCAGTTTGCTTCCATCTCTAACAGAGATTTTGGTAAAATCCCAACTGCTGAAAATTCAGCAAAAATTCTGGGGCAAGGAGTGGACTGAGCCCAGCGTCAAGTGCTGCCTCCTCCCCGCGACAGTCTGATCCTGCCAAGCTGGACACAGCACGGAGCGTGGCACACAGCCCCAGCCATCAGCACACCGTAAGCTCAGGCTTGTTTAAGTAATAAAATCTTATGCAACACTTCCGCAGAGGAAAGTAAATATTTGCTGTTTAACAATCAAACCGAGAATGTTTTGTTTTCAAAAGGTTGTTCCCCAAACAATCCCTCCACAGTCAGTAGCATCTGAGGCTCCACCTGCCCTGGGTCAAACCACACCACCAGCACCCTCAGCTCACCACAAGCTGCAGGGAGGAACACCACCTCCTGCTATCCTACCTACGACCCTGCCCGAACTAACAGACAGAAAATGCAACAACCACACCACAAGGTGCCCAGCCCCTGTGCCAGCTGCACAACAAACACACAGGCACTACTCTCTGCAAAGCTCACAGTTACAGGTACCTGTCCATGAGAACACAGAAATAAAAGGAAGGTTGTCCATGCATATCCTTTCCATTTTGAACTTTAAATTAGAAAAAGGAAGTTTTTAAAAAGGCCCCTCCCTCATCACCTCCCTGATGAAGTTCAGAGCCGTCACAGCTGCCAAGACAGCACCACTGAGGGTCAGTCCTCCTAGCTCAGCTCAGATACACAAAACACAGCGGGAACTACAAAACCCACAAACCCTCTGCTGCAGGATGCCAAGAGCCACTTGGTCATTGAGCCAGCCTCATCCTGCCCGAGGAAACCAGAAAAGAGGAAACTCACCCGAGTTCTCCAAGCCGTGGAACCCTTTTCTGCAGCCAGGGGACAGCGGCGCCAGCCTCATTCCAAACCTCACCTCCCACCAGTGATCTCCCGCTGCTGGTGAGGCACTAGAAGCCCCAACCGAAGCACAGCAGGGAGCTCCAAGGCTGGGCAGGTCTTCAGAGCCCTGTGCTCCTGCTCACGAGGCTGGTCGCTGCTGCATCGCACTGGGGGGATGGAGCAGACAGCTTCCCAATGAAAGCAGCGCTGCTCCACAGCCAGCCCTCGACCTGCCATTTACATTGGCTTTTAACCCATTAAAGTAACAAAAATCCAAAGCAACTCGTATTCTCTCCTCCAACATCACTACTGGTGAAACACTCTGCTTGAATCCTGCTTTAAAACCATTCCCATTTAACTTTCTGACAGGTGGAGTTTAAGTTAAAGGAATGAATGGTTTATATCACATCTCCTTGAAAATCCACCGCAGAAGTAGGTCAGCGGGGGAGCTGCTCTGTGACTTACTACGAGAACATCCCAGCTGCCGGTGGAGAGCCAGGAATGCCCTGTTCCCACCTTCGTGATGCTGCCGTACTGTGCACGGGCACAGAGCAGCGACAGCTCCAGCCCAGCCAGCAGAAATACCGGACAGCAGCGCCAGGCACAGCGGGCACCTCTCTGGCAGCTTCTGCACAGCCGTACTCGGCAGAGCAAACCCATCTCCTCAGCAAGGACACACCTAATCTGCCCCCAGAAACCAGCCACCAACACCAAACCCGACAAAATAACAAGCAGAAAGGAAAAATTACCTTCCCAGTCAAGGAGCACTGACCTGCCTGGTCCGTGGAGCTACGGCCTCACAGGGCTGAACACACCAAAACCTGTGCTTTACATAGGAAAAATCCACCATATGTCGGCACAGGAAGCCTAAAAAGTGAACGGAACCTGAGTGTACTCTGGTGACAATAGTGTCACCCCCAAGAGACTGAAACGTCACAATCTGAGCCAGGAAGCCCAGGTGAACATTCACTTTCTCCTCACTCACACCCCTGTCAACCAGGTGGCATTTCCCTAAGTCAGTGCAGTTAATCATGTACTTAGAAGCAAATAAGGAAAGAATGAAGACTGCTGTTTTCCAGACCATAGGAAAGATATAATTAATAGATTTGTGAGCATCAAAGAGATAATAAAATATGAAGCTAACAACACTCAAAATCACTGCTACTACTTAAAAATCACATTTTTGAAAAGCCTTTGGCCCTCATGCCACTAGACACGGCATAGGCAAAAGTCAAGCGAGAGGTGGCCATGCCCACGGAAGCTGTAATGCCAGCAAGTTACAAGAAACAACCCAAAAAAATGTATTTCCAAAGCAATCTGAGCAAAAATCCAGACAAAAGAAGGGATAACCACCCTTGTATTCTAAGCAGGGGTTTCCCGCTAAAGAACGCAAATGGGTTCACCAAGGCGAAGACTTACGTTTGCTGTGGCGAATAAGGAAAAAAATCCATATTAGTAACGAAACAACCTTCTTTAAGATGCCTAACTAGGACCAGGCTAATCCCTGAGGGGTCAGCACGTTCGCCCAGGTTTAGGTCGGGGATGTGAACGGCCCTCCACCCGCTCCTGCCGCCCCTGTCACATGGAAGCGCCGACAGAGGTACCGGCCGCGGAACCCCCGCCCGGCGCCGTCCGGGGCAAACTTCGCACCAGTAAGGCGGAATTATC